>QNGE01002676.1:28751-55416 GCA_008508345.1 Paragonimus westermani
TGGTCATGATTACATAATAACTGGTGTGCTTGTATGTGTGTCTAGTCCCTGTGTGTCGTTAAATATTTGTTGTATATAACTGGCATGTTTTACGTTTGCGACTGATGAGAGTAAATGAAATGTTAACATATCGCAATATATGTCTTCTTTCTGCTCTGATGAAGATGTCCTAGTGTCAAAAATATCACTGACGAGCCAGAATGTTACTACCCTTCACGAGAGAAGCATCATGTGATAGACGCGTGCACCATGCGCGGATCACGGCTCCTCCCACCATTTAATTTAAAAGGCGAAATTATGCTGTGTGCTCATAAGGGACATCCTGGAGCCTTCGTAGTGGTAGCGAACGGTATTGGTGAATAAGAATGTCTTCGTAAGTCGAGACAATTGCTAATGAATGTTTTCCTTGCTAACAAGCTGGTAATTCAACTAAACCTATATGTGTCGCTGTGAAGTCAGTGGAATATCTCTCGTGGACAAAGCTAGCTACTAGTACTATGTAACCTTTCACATCGGCTCTTTTGAACAAACGTAACACACTGGTCGCCAAACGCTACAGCAGTGAGTGACATGTGAAACGTATTCGCAGAGATGTCACGTCAAATACAATACTTCATCGGATGAAATGCCTTATTTTACGCTTCGTGTTTCATGTGGAGGTTATCACGGATAATGCATCTCAGTTTGCCAGTTGTGGGTTCGAAAAAAATTTATGACGGCAGGGAATGAAAAGGCTGCAAGCGGAATTGAACTACGTAGTGTAAGGATGGAACTTGTACGAAATGCAAAACACTATCAGGCACAATAACACAGAACGTACCTCGTTGAATCGTACGTTTTCACTTGTACAGGATATTAGCATGAAATAATTGCATGACAAAAGGACAAACGGCCTGTCAGCTATGTTCATCACATTTACCACACCTTGAATGAGCAACCAGATATATGTAATTCCGTGATGGCATGGAGTCCAAACGTTCAGAATTTCGGTTCTTCAAGTGTTTTATTTAATGCAGGAATAGCTCGTGCCCCAGTTATGTCGTTTCCATCATATACGAAAGTTCTGCCTAAGAATGACTAATTAAAAATCGGAGCGGCAGAGTTTATTTCAACAGACTGACTTTCAGAATTGAACTCAATCTGGCCAGCGTGTCTCCGATAGCAAGAAGGGTCTTCGAAGTCAAAAACCTGTCATGCGATTCCTATGAAATGAAGGAAATATTCCATTAGCAGGACATGAATTGTTGCTCTTGAAAAATGTAACCTCAGCTGTTTTTGGGCAGTCAAAATTGTGTGCAGACAACGAGAGTTGAAAGGATTGCGTGACTCCTTCCACTTACTGAATGTGATGGGTTTTTGTATTGCATGAGAACATTATGGACTATTCGATCATCTGCCACAAATGAGTTCGGTGTCAAAGAAGCGATAGAAGACTTCGGAGTGCGTACACAAGTTTCTGTAAGTTCAATCGGCTGCGGATGTCGCAGAGAAATGAACAAACGTCGGCGTCCAAGTTCTTTAATCCATTTCTCTAAAGACGCCACACACACTTCGAACTAACCAAAGCTGTTAATTTAGCCATTTGAGAAATTTCTCATTTCTAAACAATTTTCTCCAGCGGGATAGATCTTAAGCACAGCTCTGTCGAAAAATTGTGGCTACGTAACAAAACTACAGTCAACACATGACATCTTGAACATCCCCATTAGTAGTAACCAAACCATCCTGGTACTCTTACTCCATACTCAACGATTATCAGCTCTGTATAGCTATCAACCACTACGCAATAGCTGCGCAAGTTGAAACGGTTTAGAGAATATATATAGCTTAACCAGTTCGCCTCATATGATTACGTATAAATACGTGCCTCTTCCTATTCAACAGACCACCTGATAATCTTTCCGTGTTGCTAAATATCTTTCCATTCTATATAACGGCCGTACATACTAAATCGACATCGGAATTCGGCTGTAGTCATATACTAGGATAATCTGTGAATCGATCACTTTTCGCGTTACACAACAACAGTTATTTGTTAGAGATATATGATTTTTATTACATAGCACAAAGTTGTACATTCTATGTAAAAGATTTAGCCAGAAAATGTTAGATTCCATTATTCGTCATGCTTTACGACCCTTTTACGCTCTTCCGCTTATCACGTGATTTTGCCTTCCTTTCTTGATTCTACGACAAATTCTAACGCGAGACAACATTCCACAACGTCCGGAAAATCAAAATCGTGTGTCGGTCGGGCAATTCGTGAAATTCCGTCGATTTGAGGAAATAACGGAGTTCAGCTCAGAAGATCGTCCATTTCTCCAGAAAAATTGGTACCCACCAATCTTCCCTAATCCACCCGAAAGTTTCTACATATTTTTCCGAGGCCATCCACATCAACTGATGGCGAAATTCTTCGACTATTCATTTTCTCCAACCTGGGAAATCTTTTTTCTGACATGACCTTGAACATAAGGCCAACGTTAGCCTTGAGAAGCAACAATTGATGTAACAACTTGACATTTTTAATCGAATATTGAAAATCTTGAGAACTATTGTTTCAGAAGCAAGTGAGCCATCTGCCTCTTCATAAACTAGAGTTTTCCCCTATTATTTTGTCCGTTTTATTACTCTATTTCCATAATTGGTGTCTTGTACAATTAACAATTATGTGTATGGTATGGGGTTCACGTTGAAATGTGTGTACTGATCACGCTTATCTGAGCGTTTCTCACAAATGGGTTGAGAAATATACCATTATTATTATTATTGCTTGGCAGTGAGATGGGTACCACTGTCGATGACCAATGCAGCAAGCAGGCCCTCGCGACGGAATAGTTCAACGTATGTTGTGTAGGGTCCGCACTCAATGATGTCCTGAGAAAAACATCAGGCCATCTAGAGCAGACACTGATAATCTCTAGGACGTGGTATTTCTTCAGGAAAAGACCACAGTAGTCACAGTAAACTCTCTGAAGTGTTCCAAGCGTAGCAGACCATTGGAACCATCGTGATTGTTTCGTATGAATCTTGTGCACAAATTTCACACAATTTTTGGCAGTGAGTTTTGTTGAAAAGTCGCTACCTTCCGGAACGAAAGCAAAAGTCAGTCTTCGTGGCACAAAGCAAATATCGGTTTATTGAGTTTTTATCGGTTATTTTATAGACTAGACGCATCGGTCAAATGAAGAATTACAATTGGTGTTGAAGCTCTCGTTTTCTCATTGGTCGGTTCGACTCCTCTTGTAGCTCGTTTGTTTCAACGCGTGACGCGCTTAAACAACTTGTTTTACTCCGGTGCTCGTTATAAAAAAATCCAATGCCGGGGCAGCGTGCCGTGCTGATTGGTCCCCGCGCTGACCCACAAGTCTGTTCGTGTTTTCGACACTGATTGGCCGCAGACTTCTGCGAATCAGTGGTTGACTTCGTATCGATGCCTTCGTCCAATTCAATCCCTTCACAGGTTTCAGGTCTGGTTATTATTTTGTCCGCGAACAAAAAAATCGTGCGAGCGACTTCGCCTTATCAACTCCCAAATGTCCAGAATGCAAGTCAGTAAAAAACTCAGTTCTTAGAGTCGGTGGAATTATAACACGTTCATCAAAAACAATAATGCATACGGACTATTAGAGAAACTTTCATGGCGACAGTAAAATGTAGGAGATCTACGCCGCTCCTGTTGTGTCCAGCCAAGTTTTAAATCACACATAGCAGGACTGAAGAATTTACGAGTGTCGCCCACAAGTACATCCCTGGTCACTGGCAGTAGTTGAATTAGTAAACGGTCAGCGTCGTTAGAGTTCGAGCTCGGAATTCTGGGTGAGATATCAACATGGGGAGTGGTTTTTGAACTATAATCAACGGTTGTATAATTGTAGGAGTTAAGAGCAATGCCACTGCATTGCACTGTGGCAGCATATGACTTTGCCAGCGATTCGCTAGGATGATACAAGAATTTAAACGCTTCGTGATTTGTTGCACTTGTGGGTGGCAGACCAAAAAGATATTTGTGCAGTCTTTTAACAGCCCGTTTCGCCCTAGACAGACGGTGTGCAATGTATATGACAAGTCTACTGCACTGTCCAAAAACCGCACCTATTCCAGTGGGAGAAGCACAGGCGATTACAGCTGAATGGTCCCTGGCAGAGAACGGCTTCAAAACAGCAATAGTTTGAAGATGACGGAGGTAGGTATGAAACGTTTTCTCGTGGTTAGTGGACCAAGAGAAAATGTTGATGGACAACGCATCAAACAAGGGAGTAGCAGTTTGAGCAAAGTTCGAAATAAAACCGTGAGTAGTATCGGAGTGCATCCAAAACATAACGGAGCTCATGAAAGTTCGTCGGCGATGGTGCAATAACTAATGAGGCTGAGCGTTGCGAATGTGGTTTGAAATCACGGCTGTGAACAACGTAACATAGGCATGAGAAAGAAGAAACCGGAAAGCTACGTTTTTTGGGTTAATGGCCACATTGGGGTCAAAAAGTCGTCTCAACAGAGAAAGAAGTTGATACTCATGGCTAAGCTTATCAGGAGAATGAACAGTAACGTCATCTTGACAGATGTCTACACCAGCTAAGTCTTCCGTAATTGTATTCATGATTTTCTGGGATAGAGCTGGCGAAACGTTTAAACCAAAAAAATACAAACTTTTATCGGTGCGGTCCGATTGGTGTGGCGGATTAACTGTTTAGTTCGGCAAAGTTATTTATTTATCTGTCGTTGGAATTATCTCGGTCGTGACATCGAGACCATCTGGGAAATGCACGACTAGTATCATTGAGAATTCTCATTTGGTGTAGTGGAACACTAAACCAACGTGCCTCCACGAACTATTGTGAGTTATTTGTTTTCCTTTTATCAGATTTCGACTACCATTCACACCTGAGTTTCCATATACTGTTTAGATCCACTACAACAGTCAGATTTCTTGATGATTCATGAAGTGGTACGTGTATGTAAGCATCCCTTAAATCGATTTTTGAAAAGATTTTGGAACCCGGCAAATACCACGAATGTTAACTCGTTTGGACTGCAGAACAACATCAGGATAAAATACAGCCGGGTTTAAGTTGGTGATTACCGAGTGAACACTACGGGTGTCGGCAATAAAATCGTGACTGTTGCTAGGAGCGGACACTGGTGTTTTCAAGACGTGAGAAGTGTTTTGGGGCAAAATAAATGGAAAGGAAGAGTGAAAATATCATCACTCGATGATTGCACGTCCAAATTGGAGTTCATCGTGGAGTGGCACAAACGTCTGGACTCACATGCTGACTGGAGTTAACTCACTTTGCCACAGCTGAAGCACTTTGCCTGTCTTTGTGGACACAAATATCGAAAATGATTGCGTCCACATGATGCGCATAACCCAAACTCTTGTGAGACTGAGTTTGAATTACTTTATTTAAAAGTCTGAACAAATGGTCTTGCCGCACGGAAATCTGTACGCGGTTTGAATATGTTATCTTGTCTCGACCTTGGATTGTTTTCTTTGAGATGATGGCACAGAAAAATTCGGTAGTCTCCATAACCTGTTTTACATCCTCAAATCGCTCACATACTTCATGAATGATCTGAAATCTCTGATCACGATGCAAGGCAAGTTTCCTTTGTAACTCTGGTGCGTGAATATCAACAATCAGTAGATCATGCAGCTGATCTTCTAACCAAATGCCTCATTCACAGTTGTCTGTTTGTATTTGCAGTTATAGACCGAGGTCACGTATGGATTGAAATTATGACCGGATTAGCACACTGAACTCGGCTCTTTCAGCCGGTGCGAAATTGACCGGTATGAAGTGTTGAAGGAGTATTCTTCTTTTAGTTCCGGATAAGAACTACTGACTGGTGATTCCGGGTAGGCCAAGTTTTTGATAAGTGCGCAAGCTTCCACGCTGATAAAATGTAAGAAGAAAGCAAATTTCTTCCTCCCGTATAAATCGGATTTTGCAAGGCACCGAATGTCAACCCCCCTCAAATCATCCCCCGCTTCTCGAGCATTTGAATTCATGAACAAGTAATCCATTTCTGTGACAGTTGTAAATAGCGCGAGAGCGTGACGTCAAATGTTGTGATTAGAATTGAACTATATAGTGTAAGGATGGAATGTTTACGAAGTGCAAAACACTATCAAGCACAATAACAGAGAACGTACCTCATTAAATTGTATGTTTTAACGTGTTCAGTGTATTAGCATAACAAAACGATTGCATAACAAACGGAGGCAAGGCATGCCAATTATGTTTATCGCGGAAGCATTTCAGGACTGTTCCCTACATTTCCTTATGTAATGATATGGTGGTGCGTTTAAATCACCGTCTGAAGGAGTGTTTACAAGAATTACAGTCATGAGAGGATTCTGTGCTTTAAAAGTTAGTCTCCTATCGCACCGGCCACCGCAGACCAACCGGAAAAACGCCTTCTGAACTCATTCCCAAGCGTGCTGTACGTACGAAACTTAACGCAGCTCGTCGACCTGCAAGTAAAGACAAACCTGCGGAACTGCCCCGGAGGTAAACTTAACAAAAGAATTGTGCCGAGTCGGCAAAATCTCTGACACCCGGAACGTAGATCCATCTGAAGAATCAGTCATACAACATGGGGCAAGCGTAATTTTCATTCCTAACCTCCATAGAGGATACTCTAAGACCCCCCACGTACCAGCTGGATGATAACAAGAAAGCCAGTCGGCATCAAATAATTTCTGAGCAATTAAGCCAAGGAGTCACTGTCCTTACGTACGGAGCAACCCGTTGAAAGCACTCCCAAACACTCATCGCCTTTCACGTGATCCATATTCGGTCGACCGTTTATCTACACATAATTCGAAGCTGACTGGAAGAGAGGAATGTTGTGTGCGTATACATCCCCTGCAATGCCAAAACGTTCATGTCGCACTTGATTGGCTAGTAACGCTGGCGTAACACATCACGACTATGATCGGTTTATTTCTGGCTCGTTCATTGAATTAACGTCCTTTGTGTACGTTTGTTGGACGAATTGCATTTATACAGGCTTGCGCTTGTTACCGTTGAGTTGCTTTCTGATCTACGATACAACAATGATGTCACATCCTGGCACACAGATTGAATGGAAATCTTGAATACTCATTATTTATCGTACACAAGTGTTCACTCCAAGAAGATGAAGTTAGGGGCATTTTGAATTCAACACTCACCCGTTCAAGAGGTTACGTTGCCTTGTTCAAAGTCCGGACCAGCACTTTGCGAAACTCAGTCCTCAACTCCTTGCAAACTACACGGCCAGGTGTGGTCCTCGTCACCTCGTCGACAGAGAACGGCAGATGCCTAGAGTGCACAAGGTGAACAAGCTGGGCAACTCCAGGATGGTATAAAAACTTGTAAACACCTCAGCTTAGCGCTACACCGCGGTGACGGAGTGTATCCACTGGGTGATGCACCTGCAGCCTTTTAGTCTCCACCGCAGATTTAGGTAATACCAGAAATATTACAAGAATGCACAATGTTGGATTTTGACTCTTTTCATTTTGGCATTCATGGCTTTCGCAAGAGTTGGGCTTGAAAACTGTTCCAGAGGTAAAGCGGTCATTGTGACGCAGATCCTCGTTTTCTAAATATTTTTCGAAACGTTACAATCAAAATTGCTGATAAATCACCTACATTTCATCGATTGTAAGTAAGCGGTTTTGGTGGGAAGGTTGGAATATATCCGATAAGTGCGAAAGGCTCTAGATTTGTGACGCAAAAATTGTTCGCCGCTTTCACGAAGATATCCCACTGTTTACAGTAGCCCAATTTTGCAAGTCTTACCAATATGTTCATTGTCACTTTCGAGATGGAATCCGTCGTCACATAATCGAAGCGTGCTTAATTTTGCGGTGTTCTGAAGATATTGTCAAAATGGAAGCGTACGATCATAAAACGTTGGCATTGTACATAACTGAGAATACCAACGTTTCTCAAGAAAACCCGTTTCCAGGTTCACTGCCTATAGGGTATTCATACTCCTCCTCCTTTTTTGCAAAATTCAAGGTGGACGCTGATCGACTAAACCTCGTTCCTGGAAATGGTCGCAATTAACGTTACCGTGTGGCTGAGTCTACCCTCGGTGTTTATGGAACGGCGTAAAGAAGTGTAGTACGTCCCACTCCACCACCGAGAACCTTCGATGGTCAATTCTGTTCGCACTACCGCATTGTTTTCAACTAGATTGAGGCCGTGCGGCGTTCATAAAAACAGTATATGGAAGCAGATTAACTCAACCTGTTTGTTGATCACTGGGAGGTATATTTTTCAGCCAGTCATTAACTGATGTTTAAGGTGTCACTTATTACGATGCGATGATGCAGTCCAATCAACGTGACAGACGACAGAATGAAAGGAGACTATTCCCATGTACCCAAAACGTCCCCAGTACAGGGTTCTCATCATTTCCCGCATGTCTTCGTCCTCTATGTCGTTCGCGTTGAACTTCATTCGAGAGGGGAAGCTACTGATGTACACGTGTAGTGCGTCCTCAAACCTTGTCCATAGCTTGAGTCGATCGGATGGAGCAGCTGCTACTGTGAACGCCTACTGCATACTCAGACGTCTGAGTATGACTAGTTTAAAATGCGTTCAGCAGAGGGAGGCATCGTCAGTTCATGACGTCGACGATCGCATAAGTCCGTTGTTCACGAAAGTGCGTTGTATCTCAGTGGATGATAACGTTCTGAGAAAGAGGACAGTAGTGGTACCGTTGCAGGGATGGAAAAATTTCAGGAGGAGGCTCCTGCTACGAGGGGCGCTTATGGATTAACAATTGTCATCGTAGAAATAGCAAGCTCCGTCCTCAGAATTGTGTGGGGCTAAGATCTGCCGTTTTGTGAAGGGAATGTATTTTCCTCCAGGCGCTAAAGTTCGTCAGAAAATTGTGATATTCGTTAGAAATAATGTGCAAAAGACCAACGACTCGCCGTTTAGATTTCAAACCAGATGGAAGTGGGAATTTCCGCGATAGGTAAGGCTCATCAGTGTCTGGTCATGTCAGTCTATAAATATCGTGTGCTACTGGTCCAAAGTTTTTGCCAGCGGTTGCACCTGTCACCCCTGCTGAATAGTAATCCGTAATCATTGGCATCTCCATGGATCGTTTCAGGTTTCTGCCATGTCGTTGCTCATTAACGCCGGAAACAGTAGCATTGTTTAGGGGACAAAGGATGATTAAAAGAGCCTCCAGTCTGGTGAGCTGAGTGATAAATTTCTGAAACTGCGAAGCGCCATTCGTCATATCAAATGGAATAATGCATGACTGATACTGACTCCCAAGTACCTCCAATGCAGTAAAGGCTCCATCTTTATCTCTGAGTGGTGTCCGATGGTGGTTACTGTTTAACTCCGTAGTACTGAAACTAACATAATTCAAGATCTTTGTAAAGATTTCATCAATTTTCGAAAGTGGGTACGCGTTTGAAAAAGTGGAGCAGCTCACGGTCTGAATAATGTCGATAGTCAACTTACGTTCGTGTTGTCTGTGAGCCGTAATTAAGACTTTGGCACGTCAGGGTAGGCTGACTGCTCAGTGATGCGCTCTACCAAGAGATTTTCGTCTTTGGATTCAACAAAATGTCCATTCTGACAGGACTGTTGTTTTGAATTTGCAGCGATCAGGGTGTAGTTCTGCGGAAGTTTGGCGCAGTGGATCAGTGCATTCAGCCGCAAAGTTACCCAGTAAAAATAGTTAGTTGCCGCCTTCAAACGGTATTCCTGATTTGGCATGTGGACGCAACAAATCATGTTTAATAGCACATCAACCCACAACTTGGGCAATGCTGAAAGTTTGAAGAAAAATTTATTGGGGTTTTTGTAACACAGAGTTACGCAGCAGTGCTCGTGAGTTTTTGGGAGATTGGAAGCGATGGCTGCGAAACGCTGTTCCGCTTTACTTCGTTGTTTCTAAACGACAGAACTAAAAGTAGGATTGTCGGGATAACCACCATCTAATGAGCCTCTTTGCATATCGTATGACAAGACTTGCAAAGCTGCCTTGAGTGTTATTCGTAGACCGTAGTTAATTCAGTCATCGTGAGGGGGATTACTTTACGGCACATTGCACCCTATTACCTTGGTACATAATGCAGAAATTGAAATCTCCGAAATCTGTGTCACGCACTAATATAGGTTTGCTTCAATCATCCGTTAGGTGAAAACGACCTTATCGTATGTTATTATTGAAATTCATTATGGCTGCTGTTGCAGTTGCTTGCTTGTTAACAACCATTAGAGGAGCGTGCTTCGGAGGTTGCATGTACAAGAATAAACACCAGAAGAGATGGGGTTGGGTCGGATTTTTAAATGAATTTATTCCGAATGTCGATGCAGTTTCTACGCAGGTATCTGAATGTAAGGCGGAATCACGAGGCGTGGGAACGAAAATGGCCGTTCATCCGTGAGTCATAAATTCAGTAACGGTAGACTCTCACTCTTGCGCATTCAGCTCAGATAAAAATGCCGACTCTTGGTGAAGGAAACCGTGTTTTAAAGCATCATTACGGAGATCAACAAAGGTGTGCACATTGAACATCACCACATCCTGTCTATGGGGGCTTGAGTAATTTCGCAGAAACACACTGACCAGCTGCCTGGAAATGTCGTGGAAATACTGAGAGTGATGCAAGATAACAGGACACCTGTAATGCCAGAACGACTTACACTTGGATGTCCTGCACAACTAAAGTCAGACAGTCCGCGGTGTTTGCGGGTAAAATTACAGCCGTAGCGTGTTCTGATATTCTGCATCCCAATACTGACGCGAATGAGCATTTGAAACCAAGGTGTGAAGTCAGCTATACAAATCCCGAACGTCGGCCTTTCCTCACTTGAAGGACTTCTCCCAAGCATTCCGGATGCGTATGTTCTATTGAAAATTAAGATATAAAGCCAAAGAACGAGAAAAGAAATAGAGGAAAGAGCCAGACGTATGAGGAGAAAAATTGAGTAATCTACTGCGGATGCACCATTGTTGGGAAAGAGCACTTTGTCCAAAGAATTCGCCATATTTGCCACAGAAAATGAATTTTTCAAACTTGGGAATTTGAATGTCCACAAATATTCTCAAAAATTCGAGTTCCGTGCATGTTTCCGATCTGTCCGCTGGGTAGCCTTGGCCCAAGGCTGCTGAAAACCTATAAACACAATCGCTGTGCATCACTGTTCCGTTTTTGGGCTGATCAGAAAATATAGCTCATTTGTAGGCCATCTTTTTTCCTCACTGCTGGGTGGCTGTAAGTTGTGACAGTTGGGTCCAGATACGTTCGTTCTGATTTTTGAGTCCTTTTGGACAACGTTTTTGATCAAGGTACTGCTCGCTGTCTTTGTTTTGCTCTCCCAAGGGACCTTAGCAACTATCTAAAGACTGAAGCGCAATCCTTCCACTTGCAGTTATCACACCCATAATTAACCCAGCCTCCAAGTACTCACTCGACGAATGTACGTGCTGAACCGTAACAGATGTGTGATATTTCCCAAATAGATAGAAATTAACACGAGACCGGTATCCCGTATATCCGAATTGAGCAACGCACAACGGATAAACGATAACCACACGCTTGTATAAAAATGACGCGCCGTATCAAAAAGTGTACAACCTGAACTTCAATGAGTTACGTAAAAGTGTGTGTTCATTGATGTTCATCACATCCACCACACATTGAACAGGATTGTGGGTTCATGAAATCTCTTCTGGGTATCGGTCGCAGCCATGAAGACCTTCGATTCATGCTTGTGGCTTCTAGGTTCGAATTCGGACATAGCACGGACTCATCATTATCTGAAGTCACACTAGAAGTTGGAATGAACTCACCTGTATCCTCAAAACGTATCCGATCCACGTGTAAATTATGTACAGGTAAATCATCAGCATCTAGAATTCCGTATAAGCATTCATCAAGATTCTTTGGAAGTGAACCAGATGACGGGCTTGAGGCATTACCACGATAAACGGAAACTTCAGAGGATTGAATATACATTAATTTGCCCTCGAAGACATTTCTTTAAAACGTTCGGCGGGACTTTCATGCATAGTGGACTGGTAGGCATTGCGACATTTCAGCAAGAAGTTGTCAACACCTTTTTCAAGCACTTTGAATGTAGAACACTGAAGAGGGGATGCAACACTTTTGAGTGTTTTAAGGAAGGTTTCAACCCGACCATCAGAGCAGAGATGTCCAGCATGAGTAAACAGATGCTTGTATCCGATGCCGTTGAGCCAAGTGGTTTGAACGGTGGCAATGAAATGGGTATCATTATCAGTCACTAACACAAGAAGATGCCTTCTCTGCTGAATATTCTTTTGAGTAAATGCACGGTGAGTTCCGCATTGAACCTTGTTGTAAATGCCACTTCCGGCGAATTCGAATAGGAGCCAATCATTATCAGCGCAGAATACTTGTCAAGAAAAAGACCACAGTGATCCACATGAACCCGTTGCCAGGCCTCAAATGGCATTGGACATGGAGTCCATCTAGTCGGTGAATTGTGGATTTTTTGATGGCAGGATGAACAGGTTCTATCCAGATGACGAATATAAGCGTCAATATCTGGCCACCTGCAAGCTAGTTCGGCCAGACTTCATCATTTTAGTTCCAAGATGTCCGGAATATGGATCAACTGTAACAGCTCCAAGAAGGGTTGGAGGAATAACACCTCTGTTATTCAAGCACACTAGTTCATCTGGAGTGAGTGATAATTCTGCTAGGAGCACTTAATACGTAGAAAATTCCCACCTGACTTGTGGGATCCAACCGCGTCATAAAGCACTGAGGATGGGTGAAAAGTAACGTTGGATATCGCGAATCAACTCTGTTCGGCTAACCGGCAGAGGCCGGATTGAAAAGCATTCATTACTAGACGTTTGCTCAGATGTATATGGAACAAGTAGTCCACACTCTTGATTTGCTCGGCTGATTTGTGCTCTATGAAATAGCCATATTCACTGAGTGCTATGCTCAATCCTTGAACCACGGTTGCTGATGAACGTGCCAGTGACTTGTCAGGATTATAAATGAACTTCAGCGCTTCATGATTCGATGCGATCCTGAATGGCATCACAAACAAATACGTATGGAGCCGCTTTACAGCTCAGTATACCACCAGAGCTTCACAGTGTGTCTGAGAATAACCCCTTTCTGCTGGATTGAGTCGGCGTGATATACTCAGAGCTGGTCTGTCGTCCAGCTCAAGTACAGCTCTGATTCCAACTGGAGAAGCATCAGCAACAACACAGGCATAATCTTAGAAAAAACGGACGAATTATAGCATGACGTGGTGAAAAATGTAACATTGAACATACACACTGTTCATGAGTTGGAGTCCACGTGAACTGCTTTTCGGAAAGCAACTGGAATAAACATTCAGCAAGGTAGGATAAATTTGGAATGAAACGGTAGTAGTAATGCGAAGCACCTAGCAGAGAAAGTAATTCGGATAGATTTGTGGGTGAATGTGCATTGACTAATGGGTCTGGACATTTGGCATAGGGTTTGAATCCGTTATCGTCAACTAAGTAACCGAGACCCTCGGAACTGCTTATAGTAAAAGCGCATTTGTTTGGATTATTAATACTGATTTTGTCAAAAATCCATTGGAATAATTTCAAAAGACGATATTCGTGGGTTAACTTGCTTGGAACATGTAATATAGCATCATCCCTATAAACTTCAACACCATCTATACCTTTCACAATACGATTCATTGCCTTCTAAAAGATAGCAGGAGAGTTACCAAGTCCATGCGGCGACAATCTGTACTGGAAAAGTCTGTTAGGTGTATTGACTGTTGGTGTCGACATTGATGCCTTATCCAGGTGAATTTTAAATATGCATCCCCTCAGTTTAATCTTGCGGAAAACCTTGGATCCCGGACGTGTGTTCAGAATGTCCTCAGGTTCAGCATTGATGCGTGTATATTTCTTAAGACATCGATTAACAGTAAGCTGACGATCGTTACACATGCGCGGAGTTTTCCCATCAGGCTTCAAGGGTCTCACACTAGGCGTGGCCGAAGTTGCTGAATCAACAAGCCCAATGACGCACTTCTCTATCAGCTCGTTCAGCGCCTTAGTTACCAGTTCACGGATTCCATAAGGAATTATACGTTTCAGAAAAACCGGACCGCCAATTACCTCCAGTTTAGCTGGGGGTATAGTCATGCCGTCCGTGACCTTCGAACACTTGAGAGTTGGGTCTTTCAAGCTTCTGGAATCACTCGGTGGTACAAGCAAGGAAACCTGGATACAAAATACTTTTAAAACATTTGGCCCCAAGAGGGATGGGCCATGAGTAACAACAAAGTTGTGATCATGTGACTTGGATTGTTCTTTAAAGATCGGAATAGCGAATGTGTTCGAAAGAGGAATGTAATGATCAGTTATACCTCGTGTGGTTACCGAACAAAGATGTAGTGTGCAATTTGGATAGAACTGTGATGGTGGTCTTTGTGGTATTGTGGATTCTACACTGTCACTGTCAATAATAACATCATGCCTTGTACGGAGTGCTGTACAGAGAGTGTGAAATAGATGCCCCGAAGTAGATGAATCAACTGTTGAATCAAAGGACTCCATCTTGTCGCACGTAACATCAAATTCATTTCGATCAGTTTCTACAAAATTGACAGTTTCTCTTTGACTTACGGACATTTTGTAACTGACCTCGCTTTCCACACTTGCAGTACACGGAGCTGCGGTGAATGCATGTGTATCTGGAATGTTTCTTGCCATATGAGGCACAATGTCCGAAAGCGTCTGATGCGAAGAATTTTGAGAAACTTTTTGGAGAACCATATTTGGGAGCTGAATTGAGTAGTCGCAGTGTACCGTGCTCTGTAGGTCGCTTTCCCATTGATGCAAAAAATAGGGGCCTCACTGGAACTTCCATTATAAACTCCATTATTAACGTCTTTATACTGCCCGCAGGTGACTGGTATTTTGGTACGTGGGTTTTGGAAATAGCAGCAGTTGTCTATGTAGATCTTAAGCGTCAATGCCGGCGATGAGTCAGTCACGAATTTGTACCTCTAACTGATCGCAAAACCACATCGTGCTGCCTGAGTTCGGATCTGGAGAATAAAGTCAGGGACTGGCTGGTTTGGTTGGCGCTGCGTGCTACTGAATTTGGCTCCTAGGTTGACCTCAAAATTTATGACCGAGTAGTGTTTCCACCATGTGCCTAGATGGAGATCCATCAGCGAATCATAGTAAGAGGGATCCTTTGGAGGACAAAAGGCCTATTTTCCCACTCTTGAGGGGAAAAAGCTGATTTTATCTCCTCAGTTAGGCTGGCTGCGGTTCTACACCGTACCTATAACAGTTCTAAATAGCCCTGAATATCACGAGGGGATGAATGAATGTCCAAAGTTTCGACGTGCATAGGACTTATTGTTATTGAAGACTGCCGCTACGCCAATGCGATATTTTCTGAATAGATCGAAATTAACGCGATACCAGTACCCCGTATATCCGAATCGAGCAGAACACAACGGATAGATGATAACCACACGCTTGTATTAGAATTACGCGCCTCATCAAAAGGTGTACAACCTGAACTTCAATGATCTACGTGAAAGTATATGTTCAATGACGTTTATCACAAGATGACAATCTTAGGGCGCACGTTCACTTTAACTTTTGTAGGCGGTATGTGGGCCGTTAAGACATCACGGATTTCTCGGATAACTTCCGTATGGCATAATTTGACATCTTCCAGTTTGATGCCTCCACCTTGCACACCAAGAAAAAATGCCGGGACACAGGGTTCAGCCGGACGGTATAAAATAGGCCACAAAGTGAATTTTCCGGATTTTTCCAGCAAAACGCTATCACTATTCCGCTCTACTGCGATGATCGCGAGACCCTGTGCCTCTGGGTTTTCCAAATTAAAAATGAGACCATTAGCCAAACACAACTTTGTGTACTCATCCTGACACGTATCCCTAAACAAAGACCTACGGGGATTTCTTACCATGGTTTTGGTATCAGACGGTAGTCCAGGCAGCTGATCTTTGAAACCTTGTGATTCCGATGATGTGGACTTTTGCGGTACTGGTTAAAACATCTCAATGACGAAGCTGGTTAATAGATGTTTTGTAACACTGATTCGACGACAGAGGGTAATCTACCACTGGTTCAAAAAATCTAAAGTTGGCGATTACATGGAGTATCATACCCACTATATAAATGACAGATCTGCGAGGGCCTTCTTCCGGGTTAACTGTACGACATTGAGTGGGATCTCACCCGACGGTAAAAATGTCAACAATTTTTTTTAGCAGGACGGACGCGATAACAAATGGTGGAAATATCAACACGGGCTGTACAGCTGACCGTTTACATTATACAGTTATTAATTTGGATTCGGTTTTTGTTTCGATTGTTGAATGTGACACTTACAGACAACCGAACTAAACTAAGACAACTTGAAAAACTGCCAAAAATAAGCCAGCCTAAAGTCGAATTCGGAGAACCTGAATAAAATTGCTTCGCAGTTGCACCAAACAAAATAACACTGACACACACAAACATTTGTGTTTCATAGTTGGAGAAAATCCTAAGGACCGATCAGTTAATACCATCTGTATAAGTGAATTGTGGTGACAGAACAACCTCCGCTACATTCTAGCCAGGTCCAGTAATATTAATCTACGTTCCGTTACGAACCACTATATGTACTTCATCCTAACATAGTCGCTACTCACCTCAAGTAAAATCCCCCACGTATGCTGGGAAGTTGAACGCGGGCGGATACGTCTGCCATTGGTAGCAAGTCCGGTTAGTAGAACCAAAGTGAACTGGAACGATTTCAAAACTGAAATCGTTGGTGGTTTCCCTGTAGACCATTTTTAAGTGACATTTGCCCCCCAATAACCAATTTAGTTGTTGCGTTTGCAACCTCATACTTCCCCTAAAGCTCGCCGCAATCTCTGTGATTATTGCCACGGATATGAAAAGGAACAAAAATGACCTGATCTTGGCTACCTGAGTATCAAACTTCTATTTCTGTGAGGAATTCCCTGGAATTCTTGGAGTAGCGAAAGCTCAGAGCGCGAGGCTATCTCTAGCGCGGGGCTCCCTCTAGCGCGAGTCTCTCTCTAGCGCGTGGCTCTCTCTAACGCGGGCAAGCTCTCTTTAGCGCGGGTAACTCGAAATTTGGTTTAAATTTCCTCGATGTCATTGTCCACTTACATTTTTTGCTATCTTGGTGCCCAGTGCATGAGAAAATTCTATACAATCATTGCTATTCTTTGTCGAATAACATAACTCATTGCGTATTATGTTATTCGTGTTCGATAGTATCCGTGCTATTTTTCAGTCTCCTTGTATATTACTCCTCCTTGTCAACGATGACCCGTGTCAGATCTAGCAGCGCTGGCACTCAGCAGACACAGTCTGCAGCAACAAGCGTCTGTGCCTGGTATGGATGCAAAATGTTCGTACAAAACGGCATGCGGTGCCACCAGTGTCAGAAGTGGTATCACTTCAAGTGCACTGGTCTTAGCGAATACCAGTACAAACGGCTAGCTCCTTTATCTCTCATTTACATCTGTGTGAGTTGCAGGTTCAACAAAAGCCAAGGCACCGCTCCGCAGCTGCCTTGTTTTACGCGCACCGCATCCAGTGGAGTGATGCAGAAAACTTGCGACTGTAAATGCGGGGCTCCTGTTAGCTCTATATCTCTTTCCATTTCTTCCATGGGGAGTAAAATATAGACGTACCAACGGACTCTGCCCGAAATGCAACTGGAACTACACTCTTTGAATGAGTATTTCGCCCTTGCTCTTTCTGGTGTTGCAGTCACTAAGAAAACAGTTGCCTTACCAACTGCACACATGAAGGAGGCGGCGACTTTTCTTCAGCAGCGTCTCCCAACACCCACGGTTATCGGTGACCTCCAGTCCCCCGATAAATGTGACGCTCTGTGGCTTCGACTACCACTGCGTGGCCAAGACTCACTCCTGGTGGGGTTTATTTATCGTTCTCCTTCATCAGACGTCTCCGACGACGACACCACTCTGGTAAGGCTGGAGACCTTCCTAGGCTTACAACGCTTTACTCATCCGCTTATTATGGGTGACTTTAATGCACCCAAGATAATCTGAACATCAGTTTCTCATCAGCACTGTGAAAGCGGATTCTCGACATCCTTATCGACACTGATACGTCAGAAGGCGTGGTCAGAGCACGTCACCGCCCCGACGCGGCATCGTTTTGGTCAGATTCTCTCTATGCTCTACTTAGTTATCACTAATGAGAGCCACCTGGTAGAAAGAGTAATCATCAAGCCGCCACTTGGACACAGCGACCACCCTCTGTTGGCCTTTGATCTTATCTGTTACTTTTTACAACCTGCAAAAAGGTCCACAGTTCGAAACTTTAATCAGACAGATTTTAACGGCCTGAGAACCTATCTAGGTTAACTTCTTCTTGGCCTGGACTCCCTGGACCAGAACTGCCATAAGTTTCAGAGCGCAATTCAGAAAGCGGACGACTTATTTATACCGCGCAAACCGTGCATTTTTTCTTATCGGCCACCCCTCCTACGCAGGATACTTCGTCTTCTCAATAACAGTTCCCGTTTAGTTGCGAAGCACAAGCTTACAGGTAACTGAGAGGACCTGAGCCAGTTCCACATTGTTCGAAACAGGTGTAGGCGATAAATCCGCAAACACACCGAACGCGTACGAGAGAAAATCTTCCTCAGAGTCCGCGGGAACGAAAACTTCTTTAAGCATATGCGACGACTAAGAATGAACAAACCTTCAGCTCCTTTTTTACGACTGCCCAACGGGGATACTTTATCTGACTCCCTAGTTGTTACCAAGTTATTCAGGAGGTACTACTCGGCAGTCTAAAACGTCGCATCCCGAGCTGGCATCCTGCATTACCGTTGCAGAAGTTCAGACAGCTACTCGTTGCCGCTGAGTTTTCTGCGCTAGATGTTGAAGACCTTTTATTCACGGTTAATTCATACAGTGCAATGGGTCCTGACATGATCCATCCCAGAATATTCAAGGAAGCAGCCGTTAGTCTGGCTGAACACCTTTATAAGCTGTTTAGGCAAACACTCCAGTCTAGCATCCTCCCTAGCGCATGGAAAGATGCGACGGTCGCACCCATATTTAAGGTGGGTGACCGGCACTCTCCGGCTAGTTATCAGCCAATCGGCCTTACTAATATCCCGTGCAAAGTAAAGAAACGCCTACTAAAGCGCGCCATACTCAATCACTTCTTATCAAATAATCTTTTCCCTTCTACCCAGCATGGTTTTCTTTCTAATCGGTCATACATAACAAACACGCTTGTTTTCATGCATAGTCTGACGGAGGCCAAAGATAATGGCCTCATTTCAGATGCTATCTTCTTTGATTTCGCCAAGGCTTTTGACCGTGTCACACATGGCCCCCTGAAACACAAACTGGAATCCTATGGTATTCAAGGAAAATTTCTTCGCTAGATTACCTCTTTTCTTGATAATAGAACTTTTACAGTCAAGACCAGATCAGACCATAAGCCTCCCTCCTTCATTTCTGCGGGTCAGTGTCAGGTCCTTCGCCATTCCTCATTCACAACAACAACTTTCCAAACAATATTTCCAGCGACGTCCTCTTATATGCAGACGACCTAAAAATCTGAAATGCCACTGATCCCAGTGCACTGCAAATTGATCTTGACGGGATCGAGCGCTAGTCGGACGATTGGCGTCTCCCACTGAGTGACAACAGATGTGCTAACATGTCACTCAGTGGAGATTCTGGCAATGCCTCCATGATTCATAGCGCATCTAGCATAGTTGATATCATGAGAATCGCTCTGAAGAAAGATCTGGGCATCTGATTGTTGCTTAACTCGTCCTTCAAGCATCACCATGAGATGGCGACAAAAAAGAGATCTACCGCTCTTACGATGATTAGGCACACTTTCCCCCGCATAGAGAAGAAAAATTTTTAAATGCTTTACGGGATTTATATAAGACCGCTCCTCGAGTATGCTAATCAGGTCGTGTATACCGGCCTGAAGAAAGACATATTAGCTGTTGAGCATGTCCAGCGCGCGGCTACCAAGGTGGTAGCGGGCCTGAGTAATGTTACTCACGAGACTCAGCGTGAAATTCTTGACCAGTACCCACTTGAATTTCGAAGAAACCGTCTTCTTTAGAGTAGGGGTTGTAGAACATTTCTTGACTGTAGCGAATGGTGACGGCCGACATAATAAGAAGCTTTTCAAGCTTTGTCCTCGAACATTTCATAGGCAGCGGTTCTTTTCTTACAGGGTTATTAACCATTGTGACAGCCTTCCTCCTGAGGTCGTCAGCGGCGCTTCTAGGGATAGCTTTAAAGTTTTGCGTGATTCTCATTTATCTATAATTGCATTATGGAGGTAATCTCACGCTGTTCTTGGTATTCACTGTAATCCCCAAGAGCGGTGCTACACCCTGTTTTCAATGGTCGCCTTTCAGATCAACAGACGCCCGCTGACAGTGAACAAGGAAAACCGACTGGATCTGGGAACCTTGGGCTGCTGCCTCGAACCGGTGTATCAGTCGCTAAATCGCTTAATAGCGACTGTTCGGCTACGTGCCACCGCGATAGATTTTGACCTAATAACCATACATCATGATGAACGACTGACATCCCTGCGTATGGACACTTCGAAGTGTCACCGACCTACTGGTGAACAGAGATATCCCTTTTTGGGACTTAGAGTCACTTAATCACTCGTACGCACTGATATTCAGCAGAGCAACTACCTACACTTTTGGGGGTCAAGTCTGAATTGCTCGCACTGACCATTATTTCTTTTTTAAAGCTACGTTAGTTAAACTCTCTTCCACATTTCAGTCCACCGTTAAAACACGCGCAAGTCCACACAGAAAGATAAGAAACTTGGAACCATTCACCTTCTACCTGTACCACCAAGTGAGTAATACAGTGAGCTATGTTTCGGACCGATGGAAAACGGCACGGAATAAATAGAGGCCTGTAAGTTTGGCAGTTATTGAAATGGACGAATCGATAAAAAAACGAACTAACGGAACTATATGGTGATACACTTTTTCCAAAAATGTCTTCAAACATTTGAAAGAACTTTCAAAAAATATTTTCACTTGTTCGACTGAACTCAATTATGCAAACTGTGAAGGCGCCGATGGCTGGTTTAGTTTCCCAGGTCCGGTTCTTCACCTGTATAGCGTGTAATTGTTTTTCGAGACAGTTTTTACCTTAAAGCAATTCAAAGTTAATTAGAATTCCTCTCCAGTATAATTTTATTTGGGTGCCACATGCACTGTCTGGTGTTTGCACATCAGTCCCTGAACATCTGTTCCTTTTGCGGCATGAAACCCTTGATCACCGTGTTGTTCTAGTAATAAGTGAATCAACATTTCAACAAAGATAAGTATTCGTGGCACCTATCATCGAATGGGTTCTCCAACTGATGCAGTCATGCCTGTTATTTTCGACGATCAATACACCTGTTTAATGCTGGTAACCAAAAGCACACGAAATCCATTCAGTTTGTTTCGATATCTAGCTTACGTCTGTTGTTCAAAAAAGCAACAGTTAAAGACTGTGTCCTCATTCTGGTCGGTTATGCCGAACAACAAAGGCAATGAGATTACGAGCCTGAAGATATTCTGAAGAAGTGAGAATCTCTTAACCCTAAAACTCTCTAGAAGTTCAATTAACGGCCTCAACCGAAAGCCGGGTTCTTCGGTTGGTAACCATATGAGGAGAGTTCTTTGAGGTAGGTACTCAGGCGATGCCCGTAGAGTTTGTCATGACTGCCGATTGTTATCAGCCACTGCAATGGGGAACTGCCCTGCGGAAATTGCACTGAAGAAAAAGTATATTAAGTCATGTTGAAGTTGAAGCTTAGGTTGGTAGAGATGAGGAAAATTTAATCCGAGGATCGTATGCAGTATTCTTTAGACCCGTATTGTGCTCGGCAGGCACTCACCAACTACGCTCAATTGCCGGTATATCCCTCGTGCTACCATACACTAATTAAGAATAATACTCAAATGACTGAATTGTATAAACGCCTAAATATGTTTGGAACGTCTTTGTGCTTGTGCGAGGGAAGGCCCGTTCCACCGTCAACAATGACGTACACAATGCCTAAAACCAATGCTTGCTAAAATAGCTTACACTCGACGTACAGTTGTAACAGTCGCCTGCGATTATCCGAGCAATATGATACCAGCTCAAATCCGCCACCTGGGACAGACTCAGCCTCACCAAGATGACCGACCTGGGCGTTCATATATCCGACAAGAGTGACTGTGTCGATCTGCGGAGAGTAGCTAGATCCGCGTAGAAGGCGTCCATGACAGCGATATTGCTGCATTCAGTTGGGGTATCAGCAAGCACAACGAAAATATTTTTGATTGTTTGATGTCTAGAGCTGGCCTCGTTAGAACCTGCCAAACTGATAGCACAAAGTCGATTGCTAACTGGAATCTAATCTGCCAATGTGACTACGGCCGTCATGCTAGGGACCACACTTACTCCAGCCAGACCGGCAGCGACAGCCGTGGAGTTACCCGAAGTGTATAACTAGTACTGGGTAGACAGTGCAGCTATTGTTGGTTCCACACTTTGACTATCGTCCTGTATTCCGGTTCCTGAAACGCGGCGGACATTGCTACTCGACGAGTCTGACGTCCGTGTGGGAGCGACTCGCTGACGTCTGTTTTGAAGTGCAAATGTTGAAAAGACATTAATTCGCGTTCTTGGTCTAAGCGAGAGATGAGTGAGTCCAAATAGCTTACACTCGACGTACAGTTGTAACAGTCGCCTGCGATTATCCGAGCAATATGATACCAGCTCAAATCCGCCACCTGGGACAGACTCAGCCTCACCAAGATGACCGACCTGGGCGTTCATATATCCGACAAGAGTGACTGTGTCGATCTGCGGAGAGTAGCTAGATCCGCGTAGAAGGCGTCCATGACAGCGATATTGCTGCATTCAGTTGGGGTATCAGCAAGCACAACGAAAATATTTTTGATTGTTTGATGTCTAGAGCTGGCCTCGTTAGAACCTGCCAAACTGATAGCACAAAGTCGATTGCTAACTGGAATCTAATCTGCCAATGTGACTACGGCCGTCATGCTAGGGACCACACTTACTCCAGCCAGACCGGCAGCGACAGCCGTGGAGTTACCCGAAGTGTATAACTAGTACTGGGTAGACAGTGCAGCTATTGTTGGTTCCACACTTTGACTATCGTCCTGTATTCCGGTTCCTGAAACGCGGCGGACATTGCTACTCGACGAGTCTGACGTCCGTGTGGGAGCGACTCGCTGACGTCTGTTTTGAAGTGCAAATGTTGAAAAGACATTAATTCGCGTTCTTGGTCTAAGCGAGAGATGAGTGAGTCCAGAGGCTGAGTGGTAAGAGATGGGACTTACTGGGGCAGTGCTACTCGGATTGCCTGGTATGAATGGCTCTGTCTATCTGGTTGCCACACCGTCGAGTTCACATCAATAGGGCATCGAGATGCGGAAGCTGTCACACCGCCTCAAGGTGCAGTCTCGCCGTGACGATATCCACTGAGAACGCACTGATCAGTGGTTCTGAGCAGGCGTGTTCTTGGCCTCTTACTGTGCACTAGAAAATGCCTGCTTTCATAGCTTATAAGGGGCTTTTACCAGACAAGCAGCTCCTTTGGGAATTTTCGAAGGGGTCGTACTTAGCCCCACTGTGCTGTAATAGCCCTCTGCACGAGGTATTGAATGGTCAACCTCAGAAGTTCTACAGTGGTTGGTTACCAAAAGTTTCACAGTTGTAGAGTAAGGTGCCAGTTTGGCGGCGGCACATCGCGTTCCAGCGAGAAGTACTCTTAGTAAACCGGCAATCACTTTGGGAGCGGATAAAGTCTCCTCTCGGGCAATCTTGCTGAGAGAGCCAAAAGCATAATCGACATAATTTGTTTTTTTTTTCCCGCGAGGTTTTTGTGTTCGCAGATTCTTTGCTCACCTATTTCGCACACTGGGAGAGTGTTTTGTTCTTCTGAATTCCTGGTAAGCTTGTGTTCCGCGAACGTGCGAGGATGGTCACCAAGAGGCCGATGTGTTTTACATGGAAGGTGTGACCGAGAAAAGGAAGTGCACATTTTGCGCGGTACGAATAGTTCGTTTGCCCTTTGGATTGTGTCTTGAAACACAGTAGTTCTGGTCCACATACTCAATAAAAATGGGATGAGCCGAGATAGCTTCGCTGGCTGGTACGATCAGCCTGTTTGCAGTTTCGAGCCGTAGTGTTTTTTTGGTGGTTGATGAAACCGGTAACAAATCAGGCCAAAGTTGGTGAAGAGTGAACGCGGTGCCGTAGTGATGGTCTGATGATCACTACCTCCACTGTTCAACTCGTTTGAGTTGGCCAGATCATGCAAAGATGGAATCTAACGGAGAGGATGCCGGGTTAGAATGCTGCCACATGTTGACTCTCCGTCGTATCCATGTTATTAAAGAGGCCAAAAATCGACATCCAGTCCCGGTTAAACTTTGATGACCAGTTTTTCTTGGACACATCACTCACTCATACTAAGGGGACAAAAAAGCCGCAGTAATCCCAGGAAGTCTGAGTTCACAAGAAGACCGTCATCAGCGAATATGTCGTATGGGGGTGAACGATAAATAGCCCCTTACGGGAATGTTTTGATCACGCAGTGCTGATAGGAGGTGCAAATCTTTACTGGAGGATTGAAATTCGTTCACTACGATGGACGTAGGGGGAGGCTTAGCTTAAGGAAGGTCCAAGAGACGGGTCAGTAAACTCAGTATTCCGAGACGCTCAATTCATTGTCGCCGATGTCACTTATAAAGCGGGTCCGTGTGAAAGTAAAGATGTGGGTTAAACACATTGACAACTGATTTCCTTGCACTTAAAGGCTTCTTCGCTGTTTGTCTTTGCAAAAAGAGAGAAGTGCGAAGAAATGCTTGGGTGGTAAAGCCTAAAGTTAGGGGTTGATGGCCGCTGAGCTGGATTCGATTTGTCCTGCTCAGTAGCCTTGAAATCTTTCGCGTGAGGTTGCGGGCGCGCTATGACTGAGCATCCGTCAGCGTTCCTACGAGGCGTTTGACCGGCATATGTTGCATTGCGACCTGTGATGTTCAGATCCTTTGTAGTTTTCTCATTCCGCGTGCTGTGGGTTGCATTGGAGCAATTCACTTTCGACGACTGAATCATAATTGGATCATCTGATATTCTTTTTCAAAAACACCGGTCCAAGTTTAGTGACCCACATCGGGTGAGTTTCCGGAGATCGACCTCCTGCTATGGAGGAGCAGTCTTGCGTGAAGTGGCACTAGTTACAGTTCACCGTAGTGATCTGACTGAGTATAATGCATCAAGGCGAACGACTTCCTATTGATTGATTGTCAAGGTACGGGATCCTAAGGCGAGCTCCTTTTGAAGAAATTGCTGGATGTCAGTCGACAGAAATGACGACCCACGGTCAATGAAAACAACTGACAGGGACATTTAATAACAGTCTCGCCAATCTGGTCGGAACATGCAAGAGCAAAACGGAGGTGAGAATATTCACCGATGGTTGTTGCTAAATAACGGTTATATGTCGCTGAAAGTCGTCCAAACGGTTGAGTGGCCTTTATGTGCTCACCTTGAGCTTCGGAAGAAAAACGAAGTTTGATTTCACAACACTGAAC
The DNA here is from genome assembly GCA_008508345.1 of Paragonimus westermani. Lineage (NCBI taxonomy): Eukaryota > Metazoa > Platyhelminthes > Trematoda > Plagiorchiida > Troglotrematidae > Paragonimus > Paragonimus westermani. Next base: position 54,436 of record QNGE01002676.1, read on the forward strand.
ATTTGGAGCTTTGCAGTGCGCACGAATTCCATCAACGGAAAGACATCAAAATAACACGGTGATTCGTGTAATTCCTTTAACTCAAGATTTTGTGAACATTCTCACGCAACGATGACAAGGAAATGCGTCTGCCGTCTTCACTAGGTCAGTACACAACACCGGACTTGAATGGCTGTAGTTCCAGCCTCCAACGTCCAGTTTCATTACTGTTCCCATTACTCTTTGTTGGTTACCGTAGGTGAAAGTAACAGAACGCTTGTCGATGACAAGTTCAAAATGGTTGTGAAGTAGGAAATGCCTCCATTCATATATGGATTCCACAGCAACGTACACGTCGTTTTTTCGACGGAATGGTGCCATCGACTGGGCGACAGACTACGCGAGGAGAAAGCTACCGGTTGACCATTGTGATTAAAAATGGATACGATCGCAACATCGTAGGTGTCTGTTTCGACAACCGATAGGGTGCTAAATGGTTTGAATAGTGGCTCTGGAAAACCCGTCTATTAGAGCTTCAAAGGACACCGACTTTAGTGGAGAGAAGGAATGTGTTGTGCACAAGTATATGGTTTTTTCAGAGCGATGAGATGTCCAGTATGGACAAAAAGCGTTGAATCCCACCACTGGTTGTTGGGACTAATTCTCCTGAAGGTTTTAGACGATCCGGATCCAGTTTAATGCTGTTTTTGGATCTCATAACTCAGAAGCTGGATTTGTTTGATAGCAACGAAGTTTTTAGTTCATTACCGGCACAACACGGCGATTATCTGAACGCATTGGGGAACACCAACCGGTGTGGTTGACGCGAGGATCGACAAGGCCCTGTTCGTCTGCGGTCGCCACGCATTTGATCGAGTCAAATCATCTGATCAATCAGACCGAATCGTTCAAGCCAATCTACCGAATATGTGGGATACAATCGAAACAGGTCAAAGGTCGTATACTGTCAATTGCAGAGGCCATCGCAATTCGCCTATACTC
>QNGE01002676.1:56466-72740 GCA_008508345.1 Paragonimus westermani
ACTTCGGAATGCGCTTTGCAGCCTCAAAATGCAAAGTGCTTCTGCAGGATTGCTTTGATCACGTCGATTTGATGTTAGATAATGTAGTCATGGAGGTTGTTGACCGGTTTGTATACCTGGGAAGCTGCATTAGCGGCGGCGGCGGAGGTGTAGGGGACGAAATAGAAGCGCGCATCTTTGAGGCAAGGGCGGTATTCGCAAATTTGAGACATCTCTGGCGACAGAGGGGTATTTCTCTGAAACTTGAAGGTCGCGTATATAAGACAACGGTGAGGGCCGTATTATCTTACGGCAGCGAGACCTGGCCGCTCAGGGTGGAAGACGTGAACCGTCTTCAAGTATTTGACCACCGATGTCTGCTTTCAATCGCTTGTATAGGGTAGCACCAGTGTGTAAGTAACGAGGAGGTTAGGAAGAGGGTGTTTGGTAGTGATTGCCAAACGAGTTCTTTTGTTCAATCCCTACGTTTGCACTGGCTCAGATGGTTAGGTCATGTATTAAGGATGCGAGCTAGTCGTCTTCCACACCGAGCACTGTTCGCTGACTGCGACCGATTGGTGTAAGGTGCGAGGTGGTCAGATAATGACCTGGCGTAGGGAAATGAAGTCGTTCACGAAGGGTTTGGCCACTGTGGGTCGTGTTCGTCTCTCGGGCTGGGGCCTTCTCGACTCACAGAGTCGGTGGCCGGAGACTTTAGGTGAGATGGCGGCTAATCGAGCCCAGTGGCGTGAATGTTGTCGTTGTTTGGCGGAGTTGTCTGTGAATTGAGTGCATTTAATGACGCGGGGCAGTGAATGCCGTAAGGAAGCTGTCTCTCTGATGACGCCTTACTCTCACTTGCAGCTCGGTTGTTTGTTTGCAAGGTGTGGGCAGCTTGATGTTGAATGTTTGAATATAGAGGTAATCATTTTCAGTAGTTAGGTTCCTTCTCGTCCCCTCCTTTTTCCCTTCTCTCTTCCTCTATGGGGTTTGCTTTTTCTTCATGGTTGTGTGGCAGTTAAGCGTTGGTGTGAACCACTTATGTATTGCTGTCTATGATGATGATGGTGGTGATATAAATGTGATAATACTGATAACTCGACTCTCGTATACAGCATCTTTGTACGTAGTTAATACTAGGACGTGACTTCGCGTTTCAGTTGACGGGACAGTCGGCGCCATTGTTGTCTTGTTGAGGTTTTTGCAAAATTTCCAATCATTCTGCAGCACTACGAAAGACTACATAACTTCCAGAACTGTCATTGCTTTTCAAAACTTGTATGCGAGTTCCGTCAACTCCGAGACCAACCATAGCATTGGAAAGACATTCGGGAGCAGTTGACATGATGATCGAAATGTACGGAAAGGACTGTTGGTTCCGAAATATCAGATAATCCTTCCTCCCACATCCTTTGCATAATGCGTCCCGAACAGGATATTTCGAATGGGAATGTTTGTCATACTCACAAAAAGTCGATGAACTAAAGACCGCCACATCAAGCATTTGGGCATAGCTGGGCAAGTTTTCCAACACCCGTTGTAGAAGTTAGTCGGAGCAGACTGGTAAAATAGATGCTGCTTTTCTGCCAGTTCATGCTTAATCAAAGACGGCTCGAAAGTTCAACGTTTTTTGTTCTAATAGTTTGTTGAATCTAGATAGACAGTGGACCACTTATAGAAGCACCTCATTGAATAACGTTGATTCTGCTCGGAGGGGGTAGCTTTGAATTTGTATTGTTTCGCAAGCTTTCTCAGTCTTTAAGCAAACTGGTCCAGTGTCCTATCTTGTCTACAAATCGCTAACAGGTGACGAACGAATGTTTCACCCTCAGGCTTTACATAGAAATCCGGTAGTATGGAGATAGGTCAGCCTCCAACTACTGCCGTGTTGTTCTGACGTCAGCTCACCCAGATTGACATGGGGCCTTGTTTCAGTTTGGCAAGAAGCCGGGTGTAAATGTCGGCTTCGTGCGAAGATTATAGAACATGAACAAACAGCATTCGAACTGGTCATCCGTCGTGAACTTGAGCTCGGACCATTCGTATTCACGGCTGACAGTGCTGACAAATAAGGTGCAGTCCTTTTCCTCCCTTTTACCCAATTTTTTAGCTATGGAAGATTGACCCCAAAGGTCTCTGCCATTTTCTTCATCGTCTCGGCCAGTATGTAGAGTTATGAGCTCATTTGGGCAGGATGAAGTCGACGTACTTTCAACATTTAAGTGCACCCAGCTCCCGAAAGAAAAGCTTGGACCTCCAAACAAAGTCGCATGAGCCATCTTTGACCATGCACACATCTTACCATCGGTACAATGAAATTGAGTCGTGTTCTAACTCGACATTGCTTTTCGTGATGTGAACAGAGTTGAGTTGACCCATGTAGGACTGCTAGCGGAGTTACCGCGCCATAGTCTCGAAAATCCTCAGCTATAACGCTTCATTCTGGGCTTGTTCCATCATCATAACCTCAATCTGGTGTGCCCATAAGACCATCGTGAATTCAGACTGACCAGTAGTTAGAGGACTCTCGTCGCCAGTTGTGTCAGTGAACACCAACACTTGAAACGAATGTCCTTAGCAGATGCTCTAACCTTCAACCGATTGTGCGCGATCCACGAGTTACAATATGGTGAGCCAAGATAGTGGAGAAAAAGAGCAGTGTCCCAACAGAGCCTGTGTTCATTCCCAACCTCTAACCTGACATGCCCATGGGAAATGGTACTTTGTATAAAATCATGACGAGTGCCACGTGCTGGCGAGAAGAATAGTATGAACATGCCTCTCTCTCTCATGAATGACGAAATACTCCAAAGCCGATTTCAGATCATTATTCTTATGGTCGTTTGTCCTACACCTAACAGAGTCCGTATGATACACAACAGTTAATCAAAGTTTTCGACTACTCACACCTAGGCCTTAAACTGTTGCAAACAGTTAGACTCGACGGCACGAAACAACGTCAAAAGCAGAAGAATGAAAAGCCCGTATGGTAGGCTTTATTCGTCTAATAATTGGCGTATCACGGTTAAAGTGAAAAGCGTGGACAGATTACCAACTCCAGGATGAAGCAAATACCAAAAGATATAATACAAGCACTGCCCGACTGCTCGTCTTCCGGGATAAGACGACCACATCATGGGTGTCACCAGTAAGCACGGTTATGTTCCGGTGTCTTGCTTGTCTCTTAGAAGTGAATGTACGCCATAAAACGCGTTTTTCTTTGCATTGCAGTTGCTAGGTGTGAAGAAGTGCACATATGTGGCAAGCAAACGGTGTCTTTCTTCCGTGTCAAAAGACTGCAGGATATGTTGTGACTGGAGTAGACTGGTCACGGAAATCCGGTTATGTGAACGTTGCCTTGCTTTAGGGTACAGCTACAATGAAAAGAAATACGTTTATTTGAATAAGCAGGCAATAGAGAAGAGGTGGAGTTTCATTACATCCTCCCACGAACAAAATCAGGCGATTGGTGGCGTGCTCATTTCGACGGATGACCACTTATACAGAGAATGTACATAATGTCAGAGCTGTAAGTACAGCGTTTGCGTCTGGTTTGAATTGAATCACTGCAGACTAGTTAGAGGTCTGTGGTACCTGTGCGGTTAATAGTCTGGGCTTGAAAGCCACAACGATTTGCTCATTGTTGTTTAACAAAATCCTCCAAGTTGGTCGGCAATTTCCACGTTTGTCGTATTCGTAACTGGTATGACCGTTTAAGGTTAGGTATTTGACGGTGCCGGTGTCCTCTTTCCCACAGGACAGGTGAACACGAGCAAAGCGAGTATTGCGGTCGAGTAGCTGGACTTCTGCAGTTGGGTCGTATTTTCAGATTCGAAACCGGACGCATTAGTTAAATCGCAACCGGCTTACTTAGGGTTGACCCTCGATTATGCATACAATAGCAGTCGAATAAGATGGAGTGCTTCGGAAAGGACATATTCCAGCAAGTTACAGTTCAAACATTTTGGTATTACTAGTAAAACCGTCGCTGTTCACAATTCCACGTTCAAATGCACCACTTGCTCATTCGCTTACTAGTTATAACCAGTGGTTCAGCTGGTAATGATGCCTTTGTGATGCAACAAATAGACTGTAGTAAATGACGAACCTTCGGCAGAGTGAATATACGAAGGTACTCCCTGTTATTTTAACTGGTTAACGGGGACAACGGCTGATATATTTTCACATGCAAAGGCCGATGGAGAACAAAAGTGTCCGTTAATAATCATTTTTACGTGTTTGTTTTTAGCGCCGGAGAATACCAATCCACTTGAAATCAACTGTAGGCAGTCCAACTGATTGTGCGGTTTTAATAAAATTAGCAACTATTTAAGGAAATGCGGCCTGAATTCAACACGTACGCAACACTGGCTACTTGCTGGTTTACCCTCCAAGGAAAACGGGCGCTTTGTCGACCCCAAATGTCACCCGAGTGATCCTGGGATGACAGCGAAATGTGCAACCCTTCCACCTCCGGACGATTCTTGACGGAGGTGCAAAATTCAGGACCAGGCATCGGCAACAGAATTATCAGGTCCAGAGTGACGGGCAGCCCCATCTTGGAACCGAGACAGTTTTATATTTTATCGCATTACAGTAGTCTTGACTTTATCGGCGTCTTTTTATCATACCTACAATCAACGGGTCTAATTGATTACCACATTGAAGTGATTCCCAGTGAGATAATTGTCACTTTCTGACGGTTCTGCTTATGGCGTAAGTGTCCTTTTCCACAGCTGAATTGTTCAGCTACGGACAATGCTTTCGAGAAGGCTGTCGATGGTTGGTCATTTTGGCCTAGTGACCTAGCGATGACGATGTCACAAGCGTCTGTTTCTACGGTAAGAGGCGCATCACTTTCTGCAGTAGGAACCTCTGCGACCTCTAGGTTCTGCCATGCTATAGAGGAACATCTCGCCGGCTTTATAGTAACTGGTTGGGTTTGATCAATTAAATCAAAAGTTTACTGAGAATAGCGTGCGAATGGACCCACAGCACATTGCTGAGTCTCAGCGTCATACGACGAGCCCAATTCGTACAGGACATGGAATTCCTCTGGATTTAACCGTATGGTGTTTTGTATTTCGTACCAGGTGAGGTTGATGGAACTCTGCGCGATAACACTTGTGCGTCGTCGAAGTTGTGTGGTTTCCTATCTTTAGGAAATTTCCTGCAACAGGTTTCCCCCCAGACAGTTACTTTGCTCGTTGGGAACGAGCAGTTCAGTTTGACTTCAGAAGGTCGTAAAACTAGGATAAACTTCCGCAAGTTTCAGACATTTCATAATTTCCCCCTTATCTATGACGGGGATTTGATGACAGCAGCTTCGTGAGCCGCATACTTTCTGCACGTTTTTCACTCAGTACTTTTTGAATACTACGTCAGTTCGGAGTTGAGGATATGCGCCCAACTATGTGTGTCGATCGATCGTTTGATTTTAGTTAACCATAGTGTTTGTGATTCCTGTTCGTCGTCGCTAAAGGAGTTGGTGTGATCAGAGCTGCTTTCTAGTACTTTTTGAGTCTCATTTAGTGAAACGTCTTCCTACCGATAAATTCTCTCGATTTTCTAACAGTTGGGTTACAGATTGCCGAGCAAAGATGGTAACTGAATCTTATCCGCTAACATTGCACACGAAGAAACCGGTGGCTTGGTGTCATCAGAAGAAATCTGTGCACGTTGATATGCATTAAGCAATCGTTTCCACGAGGGAAGTCCGAACCTATCTCTTTGAAGACTGTCAATCTAACGTGTTGGTATTCAGAATTGTCCCAAAATGATGTTAGTAAGATGACGGGATAATGTGGCGGTCTACGTAACTTACGTTGAGATATTTGGCATCGTAGACTCGGAATATGTCACTTACACGTGCTGCCTCCACTCAAATTCATAAATTTGGACTTCGAGTTAGTGTTGACAATTCATAACTTGAGCGGTCGTCGGTGGTATTACCTGAACACAAGATTAAATAAGATGAAGTCGGACCGTTGTTAAAGAAAATCCCTGGTCATCACTTACAAGCGAAAGTAGTTGAGCGTTCAGATTTGATTATTCGGTTGTGCCTAACTTGAGGTCAGTGGCGCAGTGGTCAACACGGTTGCTTCATGAAAGCCTAGTCGGAGTTCAAATCCCGGCCGTGGCAAGGATATGCACTACTGATGAGCTCTAATGTGAGCGAAACCCGACTCTAGTGCTTCTTTTCGGAAGAGGCTGGCTGGAAAGTCAATCTGAATGCAAAGGCTGCGATCAAATGTGAGTGATGTTCAACTTGAAAGAAAATATTGTCGATTAAGAAGGTCTTGATTGCGAAGTGCTAGTGGGCGCTGAGGTGTTTTTCGGGTCAGATAGGATATTACAATGGACTCTAACGAATTTTGTCCCACAAGGTCATCTTTTTACGAATTCCTTCAAAGGGACAGAATTTTAATGAACGGTTGACACTGACGGACTATTCACACGAGTGCAACAAGAATTGAGTGGTCGGCAACTGACACTGAAACTACTGATTGCAGGAGGAACGTTCATTGTAGCAACGGATGCCCACGCCCGCGACACTTCGATAACAATCAAAAAGAAGATATGATCGAATTAACTGGCTGTTCTGGTGTCAACAGAACATAGTTATTACACCGCTGAAGTAAACTAGCCGTGATCGTCCAGAACCGAATCACAAAACTGTCCAATGGGCATTGCGTCTATGATCGGTCAGTCGCGTGCATTGTTTCGCTGACTTTCTCGAACGTAAATCGAAGAACTTTCCAGAAGGTGTTCTACTCTCTGGCAGAAGGCAAAACGATCTCAGACACCAATATCAAGGAATTTCAATGGGGGATATCTTGGCGGAACATTTTCCAGGTGCTATACAGAGAAACCAAAGGCCACACCCTGAGAGCAGAGTTTCGAACTCACACAGTACTTTGAATTTAAGCATGTCTAAACGACATCCTGTCTTTCACAACTTAGTAATCTCGCTGTATTCAACAACCCAACAATCGGAGTGATTATCAACCAAGGGAGGGTCGGCTATGTCACTAGTTTTATTAGCTCGTCGGTAATCCCTCCAGGTGACGATGAAGAACTCACCATTTCGGTTGATGTACAGTGGATTCCCTCTACTCTCAGTAGGTTAAGACATTGAAATATGGCCCTAGTGCAATGGTTCAGCAGGGGATTGTTCGCTGAAGGATGACAAGCTACTTAACATTTGAGAGCCTCTCGGGGACGACAGTCAGCAACTCAGTATTAGCAGTATATTTAGTCCAATGGGAAGCGAAATATTGGGATCATCAGAGCACAGGTGCTACCTTGACGCGGCGATCAGGTTTGTACACTGCGTTGATCCTGAAGACTATGCCGACTTCGGCCGTGGCACTGTCAGGCGCAACCACATCTAGCAGGCCAACGGAAGTAGTCAGCCGATAACCGGTTGTCCACGGGTTGTGTACCGCATTACTGATTGCGTGGATGTGCGTTTATAGTGGTGTACAATCCTGTGGATCTACAACAAAGTAAATATTAGGGTTATGGCACTCTCCTTCAAATAGAGGAGGTAGAGGTTGTGGACGCATTCGCATACAAATTGTGTCCCGATCACCCAGCAGTATGCATTGCCTGCTCTCACACTACTCGATACGACCAAAAAACTGTTAAGATTAATTATATTTTCACCCACTTGTTCAGCAATATCTAATATGAAAACCCGGGCTCACGAACTAGGCAAATTGGCCATTGTTAACTAATCAAGACTTGTTCCGTTAGCTGTTGACAGGTTTCCTGAGAAAGCTCTTGGCTTGCTGGTTGGGCTGTTGATCGGGGGCCTTCAATGCGGTTCCTTCTTAACGTGTATCCACACTGTAGAAGGTCGACGAAGTAGAACGACGCACATACCCCAATCATGAAAGGAATTAAGACACCTCTTTTCTTGTTCTCATCCTCACAACGAAATTAGAGCTGGAGGTGGTGTGACAGCTTGCGCATCTCGATAACCTACTGGGCCAAACTGGACGGTGTGAGGACCAAATTGAGAAAGTCAACCGTACCAGGCAAGTCAATAGACAGATGTCTGAAAAACCACAGCCTCCTGGTCCTCCAGTTCGTCGTCTTTTCCGGGAGAAAATACCAATTTTCGCACACTATCACTCACTGCCTTGTGACACAGGCCTTTGGGTCGAATACTGTGGTTGTCAACTCTAAACAATCTCTTACCTAGATGGAGCGTCACGGCAGTATCGCAGCTGACAACCATGAATATTCACAACTCCATACTGCATCGGACGTCTCGCATTATAAACCGGGTCGCCCTATCTGCTGCATACACCAGATTGCACAGGCGAAAAAATGCTACCACTGACCCATCCTTCACTATCCCTTCATATTAGGCACTCGTGCCTCTCCTCACCTCCATTTCTGGTGATTACTCTGCAAGTCCAAAAACAGATAAAGCTAATCATAGTAGCACTGCCCCAGTAAGTCCCATCTCTTACCACTCAGCCTCTGGACTCACTCATCTCTCGCTTAGACCAAGAACGCGAATTAATGTCTTTTCAACATTTGCACTTCAAAACAGACGTCAGCGAGTCGCTCCCACACGGACGTCAGACTCGTCGAGTAGCAATGTCCGCCGCGTTTCAGGAACCGGAATACAGGACGATAGTCAAAGTGTGGAACCAACAATAGCTGCACTGTCTACCCAGTACTAGTTATACACTTCGGGTAACTCCACGGCTGTCGCTGCCGGTCTGGCTGGAGTAAGTGTGGTCCCTAGCATGACGGCCGTAGTCACATTGGCAGATTAGATTCCAGTTAGCAATCGACTTTGTGCTATCAGTTTGGCAGGTTCTAACGAGGCCAGCTCTAGACATCAAACAATCAAAAATATTTTCGTTGTGCTTGCTGATACCCCAACTGAATGCAGCAATATCGCTGTCATGGACGCCTTCTACGCGGATCTAGCTACTCTCCGCAGATCGACACAGTCACTCTTGTCGGATATATGAACGCCCAGGTCGGTCATCTTGGTGAGGCTGAGTCTGTCCCAGGTGGCGGATTTGAGCTGGTATCATATTGCTCGGATAATCGCAGGCGACTGTTACAACTGTACGTCGAGTGTAAGCTATTTTAGCAAGCATTGGTTTTAGGCATTGTGCACGTCATTGTTCTACTTGGTGCCCTCATTCTCCGAATTAGACCTGGTCTCAGAGTGACCACATGGCTGTTGGTTATAGATATCGTGGCTCCATTCAATACTGTCGTTCATATTAGACTAAACAGTTGAATTCAGATCATGTGATGGCACGTTGCCGTTTTGTACCTGATTTCACTGGGAAACGATCTGAACCACATCAACGATCGGTGTTGCGAAACTAGTCAGGTCAGTGGTAAAGCATAAGTACCAAACTAGCCTAGGAAGCAAGCCCGATGGTTCTAACCCCGAGGATTCTAATAGCCGCTCGACCCGAATCTCACAGAACCTTCATCAAGCAGGTACCGTATCAGGTGGCACGGTGGTTCGTGGAGCAAACAAACGTTGGATCTCAAAGAAATCCTCGGAGTTGTTAGATGTCACACAGAACATTCATCCTAACAGTCCGTGTGGCAAGTTCAGGAGGAATATCCGTAGGAAGCTGAAACGTAGCTTGAGGCTTGGCCAAGGCAGAATATTAAGGAAGTGAAAACCGCAGAGGTGTATCGACCTAGTATGTGAGCGTACTATCGGTGCTGTATTCTCGTACTTCTGATTGGGATGAGGTTTTCGGCGAACTGTCTAAGTTTCAGCACCGGGATCTGTGTACCTCAAGGATGTTCATTTTTATCAATTCTGTTCAATTTTGTCATACATGAACCAATGGAAGGTTGTCTGCTACGCTGACATGATGCTAACGTGCATCTCTTACCTTTTTAATGACGAATGGATCGGGTTTGTGCTTACAAGATTTTGTTGTTTGACAATTTTCAAGTACCAAAAACAATGCTAGATGCCGTTTCATCATCATCATAGACAGCAATACATCAGTGGATCAAACTAATGCTTGAATGTTGTTCCACACTTTGCAAACGAAATGCGCTTCGCACCTCAAAGTGCTTGTGCAAGATCTCTGTAGATTTAATGTTAAATAATGAGGTCATGGGGGCTGTTGATTGGTTTATGTATTTGGGAAATTGCATCAGAAGTGGCGGGCCTGTTGGGATTGTTTAGAGGCTCGCGCTTGACAGCATTCACCAATCTGCGCGATCTTTAGGGACAGAGGAACTCCGAAACTTTAGGGTCACGTATATACGCCTCCAAAACTTGGCCACTCAAGGTAGAATACATTGATCATCTACGGGTATTCGACCATCGATGTCCGTGTTCGACTGCACACATTACATGGCACTAACGAGTGACGATGCCTTTTTGTCATTTAAAGCTCGGTCGTCTGTTTGCAAGATGTCGACACCTTGATGCCGAATGTTTGAATATAGGTGCAGCTGTTTTTAGTGGTTATGTCCGCTCCACTTTTTTCTTCTTTCTCTCGCTGAATTTGTTTTTCTCATTATTGTGTCAGTTGAGGACTAGTGAGAACCACTGATGTATTGCTGTCTATGGTAATGATGATGGTGATAATGGAGTTGACTGATGTAGCTGGTCTGTACGATTTGTTGCAGGGCTGAGTTCACTCCGATGTTGTGTTACTTCGAGTAAGTGCTCAGTACTGTTAATATGTGAATAGTGCGGTCCCTTCAGGCTTTATTGTTATTGACAAGATGCTTATTAAGACAACTGCAACACAGTTCGTTTTTAGATGAGACCCAACTGTGAAAAGTCAGGGCTTCGGCTGGATTGGAACTAGCAACAGACACAGCATGCCTCAACGCGGCAAGCACTATACCAGCTGAGCCACGAAGCCACACCAGGAGCTCGGAAATTTCACATCTGGACTCTACTACCCACCCGTCCTACTGTCTCATGTGGAATCCACCAATGAGAAATCCTGCTGGGGCAGTCGATCCCGTGAATCATTTGGTGGATTCCATATGAGACAGTGGGACGGGTGGGTAACAGAGTCCAAATGTGAAATTTCTGAGCTTCTGGTGTGGCTTCGTCGCTCAGCTGGTATAGTGCTTGCCGCGTTGAGGCATGCTGTGTCTGTCGCTAGTTCTAATCCAGCCGAAGCCCTGACTTTTCACAGTTGGGTCTCATCTAAAATAAATACGCCACACTACCCATTGGTAATACATAACTCGTTTACCAGTCTTCGCCACTTAAGGCCTCGCAGATGACGGGATTTACAATACGTTCATACGTTCGTTTTTGCCCATCGAATCGAACCTGGCCCATTCGTATCGAAGACGCATACAAGCTCCGAATGCTCGACCACCGTTGTTTCCGTCAGTTGGTGTGTATCAAATGCGTTGGTTATGTGAACAATGCGGTTGCCTGTCGGGGCATTCTTCGGAAATGTTCAGTTTTGCTACCGATAACAGGTGACGAGAGCGTTCAGTCTGCGCCGGTTGTACCATATACTGGGTCTGCTGGGAGATAGAAGGTGACACACGTGGGACCACGAATTCTTCAGTACGGCAAAGGTAAATGCCATGACATTTAGGCGGTGACGTGGTCGCAAGCAATGAAAGGCTTGACGGCTCGTTCAGCGACGTTGTTTGGTGCCATCTACTAGGTCGGGCATGGCGCAAATATCCACACTTCTGTTTGTACAAGCTTTCTGAGTTAACAATGTATTGCAGTCATTGGCGAGGCTATATCCTTTGGATTATGGACTGTGAATTTCCATTGTTCGCTGCTTATTTTTTCCTTATACGTTTGCGCCTATATGTTTACTTACTTTTTCGTGGACTACGCTCAGAATGAGGAGCAACCTCAGCTGTAGCACCTTTGGGTACTGCTCGGTGCTGTTAATGTATGCATATACACTAACGTTGATTTGAGCTTTGTAAAGGACAGCGCGATGGTGCTTGTCTACTGAGCTACCCGTGCGTGAAAGTTCTTATCAGGACACTGTTGAACCTACACTAATCCATACGTGTAAAGCGATATGAAGAGTACATTCCGTGCTCATCTCCATCGAAATTCACATACGTAAGGTAATTGCTCAACATTGTTCACTACTAAAGGGATGACTTACCAGTCAAACGCTCGTGTTTCGGACGCCGATTACTAACAGTATTGGTACGGGTTCTAGCGTCAGTTACTATGACTGCTCATAACTGGATTTCAGGGGTTCCGCAGTGCCCGACTCACTTGGATTTGTGCGACCGTGGCCCCACTCACCTTAGTATGTAACGTCTGGAAATCGTTTTTGGTGTTTGGGTAGTCCGGCTGCATTCCTATCCTACTTGTGGTTAGCTTAGTGCACTCTGTGACCCTTGCGATTTGGAATCACTAGCTGGTGATTAGTCGGACTCAAGGATGTGAATGTCACTGTTGTTCAGCTGAGTTGTCTGTAAAATGAATATAGTGGATGACGTTCTCCTCTGCGGCTCGGCTGTCGGTTTGCAAACATCTTGATGTTAAGCGTTTGAATTTAAACATAGGCATTTTTGACGATAATGCCTCATTCCCCTTTCTTTTCCTTCCCGGTTAGGGTTTGCCCATCATGACTACTTTGGACGTTAAGCGCCGATATGGATCACTGTCATGTCATTGCCTGTGCCGTTGATGATTATGTTTATCCGTATACGCGAAGACAGTCGCTCTACTCCAATCTGATCTTGAGATAAGCTCAGTTGTGTGTTCATTTTTCCCGCCTTGCCATTCGTACCTTGGGGATTTCCTTTGCTGACCGATATTGTTTGCCCATAATGACAGTTGGAAAACACACCGGCTCATTCATCGTATTATTATTATTTTTTCAAAATGTCACTTTTCTGTTTACTCCACTAAACTTAAAAAATTATAGTGGTCACTGTTTCCATCTAATATAGAACTGCATCAGAAACTCCGTTATTAATCGGATTTATTCGTTCTTTCTGTTGTTTATTAGCGTGTTGACACATACAAGGGGCCTTCTGACTCATGCGGATCTACGTTTCGTTGTCCCTACGGTTGTCTCTACTATTTATCATTCATACTCTTGCTTACTGCTCATTTTTCCTCTGGTACTGTGAGGATGTTTTCTCATGTATCCTCTAGGGTGTCATTTGGAAATATGCCGCTGCATGTTGATCCTCGTAAACACGAATTGTTGGAAGCACGAATACAAGGCTCTAACCATTTATCCCAATCTTCCGCTAATGTTGATTCAAAAAGTGGTCGCCGTTCTTCTGGTCATGCGCAACTTAATTCAGAGGATTATTCGCAGATCCCAGTCGCACCCGTAGCTTCCAGCCCTGGCAGTTCGGTCGGTGAATCGGACTTCAATACCACCAGTGGCAGTGGTTTACCTAGGTCCACTTTCTCCATTCCTGTCCCTTACACTATCTCCGATCCAGTTATTGCAGCAGATATGAACTCTGAACCCGCTAATTGTTCGGTCAAAGCATCTGCTTCTCCTTGCAATCAAAACCCAGACATTATCAGTCAAACAAACGTATTATTGCCTCTGAATTCGCACGTTAATTCCTACGCTGATCAACTTCACTTGCCTACTACCCCAAAGCGCACCAATCCGATATCTAATTCTTTTAGTGATCTACACACAGTCGGTCGAGCACTGTGCAGCGATGGTGTGCTGTTTGATTGTCGTCCTGATGATTTGCCGATCAACACCGGTTTGTGCTTCACTCAACCCAACCCGTCTACCTCGCCTCAACTTACTCAGTATACTTCTCGATCGAATTCTGAGCAAACGTTTTCGATGGCTGTTTCTACTAACAGCCCAATTAAACCCAGTGTTGGAGTTAGTGAAAAAGTTGCTATTCAGTCGACACCACAACTGTTACCTGTTGTAACCACCCTATCTTCGAATCTGGCAGATCTGAGTTCTTCACCTTCGAATCGTGTCACTACTCCGGTTTCCGCTGTAAGTGATCAGCAAGCACCCAAGAGCAGCGCGAAAAAGAGAAGAAGACCAGTCACTTTTGAAGATACTCCGGGTCAGCGGCCAAGAAAGTCCAGTTGTCAAGATCGCGGTTCCAAGAGAATCGATGAGCTTTTTAAAGTAGGTGTATTTTTCTCCTT
Organism: Paragonimus westermani; assembly: GCA_008508345.1. Classification (NCBI taxonomy): domain Eukaryota; kingdom Metazoa; phylum Platyhelminthes; class Trematoda; order Plagiorchiida; family Troglotrematidae; genus Paragonimus; species Paragonimus westermani. The sequence goes on from QNGE01002676.1 coordinate 70,562, forward strand.
AATCCGAAATGTATATTCGAAGAACTGTACTTCCAGCAAAGGCTGCGTTAAGGTTCAGTATGTAGGATTCAATTTCACAATTTTCTGCAGTCGATTATTGTAATTTACTGAAAAAAATGAGCCTTCCACGTGCGATCTCACTCGTTATCGTTGTATATGACCGTGCGTTATGCGTGTACACAGTAGGTTTCTGGTTTGTCACTAGCTGAAACTGATTGTTCGGAGGAGGATGTTATTCCTCGCTGGAAGTAGATCGTTGTCAGCAAAAAGTTGTAACAAGCGTTCACCGCTGTCTGTTCTACGGATATAGTAGGAATGCTAACCACCTAAGTCACGCTCGTCAGCACTTGATCTAACTATTTGTGCGTTCAAATGTCCACCCGGTATTACAATGTCTGTGTCACGCAGTGTGCAGGTTAATGAGCTAATGGTGTAGTTCATCTTTAACCGCACCTGGTCTGGAGCATGTGCCGAAATAACGCAGTTTTTGTTATGGCAGTTTCTCGTGGGTCTACTTGCCTGCAAGTGTGACCGTACAAAGCCGATTGTTGATAGGATCCATTCGAGCAACGCCTTCTGGACTTATGCGCTTAGGACAGTTCCACCACCGAATTGACTAGTATGTTGAACTGTAGGTTGTTCGGACAGGTACTGATTATCCACGTGGTGTGAGCCGGTGGACAGTATGCCATTTCGCTAGTATCCTGAAACTGTTTCAGTGTAAAGCAAATATCGATATCATGAGTTTATATACTGTATGCACCAGAGCTATCTGTTGACCTATTTCATAAGTGTTCGAATGTTGAAAGCAGCATGCTGGATTTGTGTTCGGGAGGTGGAATAGCTGTTGGGTTCGTCATATAAAAATACCATCGTGGTGTTTGGGGTCCTGCCGTTCTGCTTGTGAGTTCTTCCATGCATGTATGGGGACCATATTTGGAGGTCACCAAGTAGAGCCGTTTGATAAAGAGTGGAAAGTGAACCAAGCAAAGCTGTCTACCGATATTCCGGTCAGCGAGTTATGACAGGAACAAGACGAAATTCATAATTAATATGGGTTCATAAATTCAACTGGGCACTCGCTTTGTTGACTGCACCTTCGGGCACCTCCTTTGCTTGCCTCTGTTTTGAAATTTCTCCGCCTTTAGGAACGGAAGTCTCATGTGAGACCAACCTCCTTAAACGCCACAGAGTGGTCGACGGACGATTTCCTGGCTGTTCATACAAATGGGGATCAAGCCTTAATCGAACGGTTAACAACTCCGTTCCGAATGCTTAGGGTTTGGCTTGCTTTGTTTTATCGGATTAGTGATATCCAGCCACTGTATCCAAGGGCCGTTTTCAGTAGTCAAGCCCTTGAAAGATATGTACTAAACTGTCACATAGGACGCATTGGTTTATGCGAAGCAAATGTATTGATAGCCTATTTGTCAACGCTTTTTTATCGTTGGAAATCACGTGGAGGTGTCAGATGAACTTTTTTGTTTATTATGATCAGTATTCTTTTTGCGTCCACAAATTGCTGGTGGTTCATATATACTTATCAGCTTACTTTTAGCCGTTTGTTTTCAGGCTCCGCATCTCATCGAAGGCTTTAATAGGCACTTGGCACTAGTCGCGATTGTGATCTCCAAGGATACACTAACATTATGGTATTCACCTGAATACAGTGTGAGAATATATCATGTTAGCTGTCCTAGCAACAGTTATTATTAAATCTGCTTTCGATTAAATAAATCGTAGATTAATATGTCGTCATGAAAGTAGTAGTTATGGAGCAGTATCTCAGCCCACACACAACCATGAATACTCACAACACAAATCCGTACTGCATCGGCCGTCTCGCAGTATAAACCGGGTCGCCCTATCTGCTGCACATAGCAGGGTGGATAGGTGAAAACATGCTACTGCTGACCCCTCCCCCACTGTCCTATCAAATTTAGCTCTCAGGCCTCTCCCGAACCCCAATTCTGATAACTTCTCTGCAGGTCCCACAGCAGATATAATTAATCGTAGAAACACTGTGCCGATAAGTCCAAGCTCTCGCCACTCAGTCTCAGACCTCCCCCGACCTGTGCTTCGACCTAGAACTCAAATTAATATAGGTGCCTTCAACGTTCGTACTCTGAAACAGATAGGTCAACAGGCTGCTCTCGCACGAACGTTGGACTCGCTACAT
>QNGE01002676.1:74332-106533 GCA_008508345.1 Paragonimus westermani
ACTTCGGAATGCGCTTTGCAGCCTCAAAATGCAAAGTGCTTCTGCAGGATTGCTTTGATCACGTCGATTTGATGTTAGATAATGTAGTCATGGAGGTTGTTGACCGGTTTGTATACCTGGGAAGCTGCATTAGCGGCGGCGGCGGAGGTGTAGGGGACGAAATAGAAGCGCGCATCTTTGAGGCAAGGGCGGTATTCGCAAATTTGAGACATCTCTGGCGACAGAGGGGTATTTCTCTGAAACTTGAAGGTCGCGTATATAAGACAACGGTGAGGGCCGTATTATCTTACGGCAGCGAGACCTGGCCGCTCAGGGTGGAAGACGTGAACCGTCTTCAAGTATTTGACCACCGATGTCTGCTTTCAATCGCTTGTATAGGGTAGCACCAGTGTGTAAGTAACGAGGAGGTTAGGAAGAGGGTGTTTGGTAGTGATTGCCAAACGAGTTCTTTTGTTCAATCCCTACGTTTGCACTGGCTCAGATGGTTAGGTCATGTATTAAGGATGCGAGCTAGTCGTCTTCCACACCGAGCACTGTTCGCTGACTGCGACCGATTGGTGTAAGGTGCGAGGTGGTCAGATAATGACCTGGCGTAGGGAAATGAAGTCGTTCACGAAGGGTTTGGCCACTGTGGGTCGTGTTCGTCTCTCGGGCTGGGGCCTTCTCGACTCACAGAGTCGGTGGCCGGAGACTTTAGGTGAGATGGCGGCTAATCGAGCCCAGTGGCGTGAATGTTGTCGTTGTTTGGCGGAGTTGTCTGTGAATTGAGTGCATTTAATGACGCGGGGCAGTGAATGCCGTAAGGAAGCTGTCTCTCTGATGACGCCTTACTCTCACTTGCAGCTCGGTTGTTTGTTTGCAAGGTGTGGGCAGCTTGATGTTGAATGTTTGAATATAGAGGTAATCATTTTCAGTAGTTAGGTTCCTTCTCGTCCCCTCCTTTTTCCCTTCTCTCTTCCTCTATGGGGTTTGCTTTTTCTTCATGGTTGTGTGGCAGTTAAGCGTTGGTGTGAACCACTTATGTATTGCTGTGTATGATGATGATGAGTTATGGAGCTTTGACGCGCTACACAGTCTGACCTAGCCTTCGCCTGCCTACATTTTTAAGTGTTACGGATCTATTGGTAAGTGGTACCAACTCCGTCAAAGTATCCTGCATTGTAATTAATTAAAGTATCACGTATTCGCATTAACCCAAGCAACCCTAAACAGTATTGGGTCCAATCATGAAGTAAACAGTTGTAGGATTACGTTTATTACACATCTAACTAACGTTCATTCGTTCAAGGTTATTCAGTTACCTTCGGAATCCTAACATAAACAAACGGCATTTCCACGAACCTCATTATTTTACGATTGTAGAACAGACAAAAACAAAGTGATCCTCTCAACATTGCTGTTTCTTTCACCTGTGTAAATTTCGTGTTGAATGTGTTCATGCGGTCTTCTCCGTCTCTCGGTAAATTTTAGCTAAGGGGCGTGAGCTGCCCTAGAAAAATGTGTGCAATTACGGGAATAACTCAAAAATATCTTGGGGTCAGTACCAGCCATACGAAAAACCTTGAAGCGTTGCTCATTTTCGATCACTAGTAGTGTTCACCAAGGCTGCTGAAAACAATTTAAGTGAGATGGCCATGCGTTGTACTTCCTACGCATTGGAAGCAATCGTTTACGGTTAGCAGCAGTCTTCGTCTGTGTTCCTGCTTGATGGTAAAGCTGGAACCGACTGACCATCCACTTTACTGCATTTATTGATATAGAAAACGTTTATTGTTGTCGTGAATTTGGTGCTGCCCATTTACTGTAGGATACGTGCATTCACCACTCTCCGTGTTCTAGCTGTCTTGTTCAGACTTCTGAAAGGAACTAACTGTTTAAAACTTACGAATAAATGGGCCTATCTGCGTGTATGTTGGTAGAGATGTGAGCGGGCTGTCAGCAATGGCATTTCAAGGGCTAGAATGGCGTTAGCTAGCCTGCGCTGTCTGTGGTGTCGAAAAAGTGGCAATCTTTCCACAGAAGATCGGGTGCGCTCCGTAATGGTCACAGAACTTGACTGAAAGGGTTCGCCGGCGGTTCGCGCTTTAGCAAGTTTTGCTTGTGCACAAGTGTTCGTGTATGGTGGAATAATCATACGAGCAGCGAGACCGCTAGATACTGTACTTCCAGGCATAACGTTCTGTACATCTCCGTACCTAACGCGGTTTCCTGTCGTCAATTTCTGGCTCGGGCATGTTTTGTTTGTGCCACCTCGCTCCACGCCCCTTATTCCTGAAACACGGAGTCGGCTGCAAAAGACACTTTGTCATAAAGACACTCAAAACAACTGATATTGATATTTGGTTCCGATGAATCCAATGCTTCTTCCTGGCTCAGGATTCGAGCATCCGAACCTCTCTCTGCCTGGTAACGCTGTCACATTGACACAGAATCGTAATCACTGGCCCATATGTACGTAGTTCGTTGCACCTCAAATGCACTCATCCGTTTCACTCTCGTCCTCTCATATCATTCAACATTAGGTCTACTCTCATTCTGGATGTTTTATTTAATTGTTCTACAATCTCACCCATTTTCGCTCAACTAAACACTCTTGAGCTGAACAAAACCCTATTGGCTACTTGACCACATTAGGATTTTGGTTAGGTTATGGTTTACAGTAAAGTAGTCTACCGGGAGCCCCTATTGACGTTGGCCAACACAGCCCTCGCTCAGAACTCTTTGTGGATGTACGTCTGTCGTTTCGCTTTTCCTAACCTTGCCTGTCCACGCTTGGCACCGCTTTTTCGTTGGTGCTATGGCTCACGATGGGGCATTGTAATTCAATATGTACACTGTTACACGTATCGTCATGTTTGACGAAGCTGCTACGGTTATCCTAACTGATTTAATGGGCCTTAATTCAGTGTCCTACTCAGATGTTTGTTATGCTCGTTTTCCCATCCCCAAAAATTACCTTTCCGTAATGGCCCGAGTGTGCTATCGTTTTATAATATTCATGCCAAATGTGAAGGGTAGTGGAAGTTGAAAAAGCATGTTTTACTTCCAGGTCTCTCTTTGGCGTGCTATCTTATGCTTGCATAGTTAACTGAACACTCGGCTATCCCAGTTATTTCAGTCTTTAACTGTGCATACTTGTGTGCGTTGCTGCAATGTGGCGATAAATATTTGTCTCGTATTCTTGCATTTTTTCTATTGTAGTCCCAACCTGGACCACTTTACACTTCGTGTGATTCAACCAGTCCCGTTCGTATCCAACGGGCTCAGAGTCCCGTAAGTTTGTATTCGTGACTACTAGCCAAACAGTTCAGTTTTTTCGTTTGGACTACATATCGGCCATGCCGGACTACTTTCAAAATGCAAATTTACTCATCAAAGGGGGTTTGTTCCTCATGAAATTTTACGTGGTTTGCTTTCCTGTCCTTAAGGCTACATGGATTAAGGTGATTGGGCCTTCTGCTAGAATGGCCAGCCAATCGTCTGCCACATTGAACATTCAACTGTCAAAGTTCGAGGTAGATAAACATTGACTTCGTGTAGATAACTGAAATCAGTTAGCAGTAGGTCACGTTCTTCTCTCGAGGTAAGACCCCGATGGCTCACTGGGTCTGCAGTTTTTTGCCTTTCAGAGGAACCGCAGCCAGGCGAGTTCAGTGTGTTTGAAGCGAGGTCGTTTAACAAGTCAATAATGACAACCACAAAGAGGTGTTGTCACTTTATCCTCATCTATAATTAGACTACTTGTTTGCAAAGCATAGACACCTTATTTCTGACAGTTTGAATATGATGTTTCTATACCTTAATCCCCATTCCTCCCCTCTTCTATTTGTTGATGGGCTCATTTTTGCTTCTCATAGACGCACGACGTTTAAGCTCCTGTGTCAACCATTGGTGCACTGTTGTCAACGATAATAGAAGTCAAATTAACGCGTTTTATTTTTTTAACTATGATTTTGAACAACAACACTGTTGCAAGGGCCAGAGCGAGTACGTATGTTCAATAGATTCATTCATCTCCTACTGACCATTCCAAAATTCCATGAATTGTAGTCTATCCATTTACAATCGTTATTTCCACTTGTGTGGTTGACTAAAAGGCAATCCGTACAGCTTACTTGCGTTGCAATTTCAAAAATGTTTCATGGGAATTTATGAAACCTACTTTTTCCTTCTTACATTTGGTTCATTTTGCTGTTGCTCTTCAGTCTCCCAATGCAGACCATTCGTTGGATCCACTCACTCCACACAACCCCAGCTTCATCTCCACTTTGAACGATGCAGTGACTACTAGTTGCGGTAGTATTGACCAGCTGATTCAAGGCGCTCAGCTCACTAGTGGTGTCCCCTTAACCTGTCCTATGTCTCCAGCTAAAATCAACAGTGCGGCCAGTCTTAGCGACAGCTCCGGTGAAGTACCCCAATCTCTTATCAGCACAACTATGGTAACCGCTCCTGTTACTGCGATTGCCTCTATAGTTTCAGCCACTCCCGTTTCCTTGAACCCAACTTGTGTGCCTTCTGGTAATCGTGTCTCTTCGATCAGTACATGTGCCTCGCACTCCCTTCTAGGACACTCTCACTTCTATCCCACCTCTGTTGTATCCACGGGCTCTCTAAGCAGCCCTGTTACTCCACAAGTCAGATTCCCTGTTCACCCCACTTCCTGCTTAAATATTACTGGTCCTCGTGCCCACTGTGCGGTTCAAACAGAGGACTCTTTCTTAGCTCATGGCGTTCTCGATTCGAGCGAGGAACTGTCAGCGCAGACATTGTCACCACTAAAGACAACCGCATTTGCTAGCAGTTCCACTTCGTCCACTCCACCTATGGTGGCTACCGTTGAAAGTTTGCAGAGGCAGCTAGCAGATCAGGAGCACGAACTGATGATTCAACGTGATACAGTCGCAAAGTTACAAGAAAATGCCTTGAAATCTCGAGATTTCATACGTGAATTACTGATAGAAAAGGTGAGTCCATTGGTATTTTTCATCATTTATCTGCTGATATCAACGGCTAACTGCTGTGGGGAAACGAAGCATACCGTTTTCTTTGTATGAAGCAATGGGGTGCCAAACCTCATCTATCGGGGCTCTGTTCGTTGTTAAAGCGGTTCCATTTGATAAGTTTTGGGATTTACATGCGTTTATTTTTTTCTCATTAAGCGAGATAATCAGGCCCATTGTATATTCACGTTTGTAAGTTGGACATTCCAGCTGTGTTCTGTAAGCTCACACATTAGTTGTAAACTTTTATGACGCCTGTGGTTTAGTAAGGTTGTTTGAAAACAGCCTTTTGTAAACTCGAGCTTGCGAATGTTTTTGCTATCGATTTGTTCTGGAGCACGCAGATAACCGGTTTGGCGTCAACCCTATCTGCAATAGATTAGAGTATACGTTGGTTTGTTATTTTCTCGCAACTGACTATATATGTGCATTTTGACGCAATGATTAGTGTATGGGGTTCTACTTGTTCTCACTCAATGGTAAGATGTCCATTAGTTTAATGCTTTACTGCGTTTCGCATGCATTGTTTAATTCCAGAGCGTACTCGAACGGAAAACGACTCGACAAAAGGTAATGGAAAATCGACTGCGATTGGGCCAGTTTGTCACTCAACGCCAAGGCGCACATTTCGAGGAAAAATGGGTGGAGGGTTCGCGTTTCAAGGAGCTGGATCAGTGAGTCGTCGCAATTTTTGTATACGTTATGAAGTGTTCTGATCAGTTGAATGCTCCGCTTTGATTCAACTACTAATTTCTTAAGCCAGTAGTGCAAAATGTAAGGTTAATTTCTGTCTGTCAAATAAACGCATATGGTGTCAACAGCACGGCGCCCTTTTTGATCTACATGGTTAAAAAAACGGTTTACACAAATGCTTATGATTTGTGGTTTCTCTTTACTAGGCGTCGGAAAAATATTGAGTTGGTTCGTGAGGAAATTGAGCGAAAGAAGAAACAGTGGAACAAACGCAAGCCGACTTTAGGCGACGGGAAGAAGAATTCAAAATCGAAAGGAGACGAGTGAGTACTTGTGTTTGCGTTTAATTCGTTCTCAGCACAAATTATTGATTACTATGTTGCAATCGAAACATATTATTTACATTATTATTTGTCGACAAATAGGAAATTGAGCATAATTCTCAGAGCACTTTCGTATGAGTCAGACTCATCATTCTTTATCTACGTTATCGTTAACTGTGCTTCATTTGGTTTTATAATCAGGGATAATAAGCGTTAAACTTCAACCACCCGAACACTGTGATAAAAACGGCTAGTACAATAGTTGCTGGTGCATTAACTGCCTTTTTGTGTACTTCACTGTAGGTTTTCACAAGCGATTTGCATAGGGACACAAATGGTGTCCCGTCCTCGTAGATTCTACCCTTTCAGGGCGGTCGATTTTTATGTTCCTTAGGAATGGCCGATATACATGGGAACCATTACAATATATATGTAGTATGCGCACTAACACTGATGAAATAAGGAGTTAGTTGAACGCCGCTATAACGAAATAAATGTTCACATACTACAGGTCTCCTTAGAATAAAGTGGAGTTTCGTATTCATTTTGACGAAAATTCTTATCCATACCTTTGCAATCAATATATCGCAATGCGCATGATGAACTACAATCAACCTAGCCTCTTGCCATTGTGTCTGTCCTTTCTTTTTGGTTTGTTATGACCAAACAGACGTGTTTGTAAAAGGCTACGGACAACTGTATCGAGTGAATACAAATGTTTGATGTTCGGATTAGTTACAGAGCGAGCATTTATCGGCTACGTTCAGTTAGCTGGACAGGGTGCTAGTGGCATGCTCCACTGGATGGGTGTCATGTAGAGAAGTGAAGTGGTTGTTGAGAATGGGATTTATATTTTGTCCTGACAGCGTGTTGAAATCAGTGGGTTAAACCGCCTCGTTTAATCACGACAGTAAATGACAGCATGATGAGCGCAGGCCTATTTGTTCACGAGTTAATCCAATTGTAATTTTACCTTGTTATCCAAACTGTTTCAGATACCGGTACTGTCATATTTGACGCTAACGGTGAAAAAGAATCACCACGTCACTGTATTTGTAACACGGTGGATTGTATGACACTCGTTCGCCACATATGTTTGAAACGTGGCGTCGACTTATCCTCAAACATTATTGTAATAAAAACGGAACTTTTTAGGTTGCATACGTGACGAAATACATCATCAAATTTATTGTTACATCTGTTTGGGTGTAATTATAGCAGACGTAGTTTCGTAATACTGTGTGCCAGACAAAGAACTAGTAGTGTGTGCTTCAGACCAATGCACGGCATGCCAGCAGTTGCGAAATGAGTGAGGTATTAGATTTAATATATTTGTTTTAGCGAGCTGATCGCTATCGTGTATTGGTCTCGGGTTTCGCAGTCTTCGTTGTAACGGCTCTGTACTGTAGCTCGAATACGATTATCTTCGAATCCCTCTTCCGCGCATGTTAAGAAACGCGAAATTCCTTAACGCACGGGCCTTTTCAAGGTGCTTGTTTTTGTATCCACATTCGCAGTTGCAGCTACTTCTGTAAATCGCCGGTCGATTTTCAAAGTATTAGTTTTCTCATTTGTTTTTGCTTTTGTGTATGTATGGATCCATCATTAGATGTTTTATATACGCCGTTATAAAACTGTGCAATTCCTCTCTCCATTCGTGACACAGGGTATCTGTGGATGAATTCTATGAGCAGTTGGAAATATTTGACCTGCGCAAGCAAATGCTAGTCAAAGAAGACAAAGAGATCCAAATGGAGTTGGAACGATTGGATCGTGAGCGGAACTTACACATTCGTGAAATCAAACGAATTGCCAACGAGGATGCGTCTCGTTTCAAAGATCATCCTATTTTGAACGACCGGTACCTTTTGTTGAACCTGCTTGGAAAAGGTGGATTTTCCGAGGTGCATAAGGTAAACTCAATGGATCCTCTTGAACAACTCTATTTGATTTGGCTTGCTAATCGATTTGTTTTCCCGCAGGTCTCGTTTGTGTTAGCCCGCTGTTAATTGAACTAATTGAGAGCTTTATGAAAGAGGAAGCGTTATGAACACAGAGAATTCGGTCACTTGAATCGTTCTGTTTGACCGGAGCAAATCGTTCAAAAAGCACGTAATTGCCACTTTTACTTTCTTTTGATTCAACCGCGTTGTTTCAGTCGAATGTTATTTTATTACTACATCGTTTGTCGCGCAGTAGTAACTTATTAGCCCCAGTTGCTACATTTATTGATGTGGATAGACGAAAGTATTCTACTTTACTCACCCGTCCCCTGTTGTTCTTTACGATCCAATTCTTTGACCCCTCCCTCTTCGAATTTCCATGGTCCATATGGATTCCGACTGGTTCGCTGTTCCCTCTGTTTTGAAGTCTTTCTGAGCATATGGCATTGACCCGAAGTATCTTTTTAGGCCCTTTCGACATCCACACTGAAGGCCGACATATGCTACTACTCGGGAACTAAAATTCACGAAAACAGCCTACAGATGGAATTGACAGCATTTGCACTCTTCATTAGTTATTGAGTTAACTGATCAAGGGACTCTCTGGCTGGATTGGGTGCTTCTACCACGGTGGCGTCAGTGGGTTGAATTCCTGCTCATAATATGCTATGTGTCGCCCAACATTAGACGTCACGCTGTCCACTTCTTTTCCAGATATCTGTCTTCGTTCTTACTGGCCAAAGTCATGATGGTGTTGAGAACGTCTATGGAAAATTATTGGTTTTACCACCGTTCTATTATCTTTTTGTGTGAACGCCAAAGTAGTCGGTTGGGCGAGCTTGTAAGGCATTTGGGTGATAAATTTGAGTTAACGTTAAGTCGCTCAGATAATAATGGGCGACTGTTACAGCCATGTGTTGAACACATGTTGACTTTTACAAGTTTTAGTCTCAAGCGGAAAATTTCACTGTGCAGCATCATACTCTGTCCCTCCTGATCACGCGCGGTCCGTAGTCGACCACGCACATTTGTGTGATATGGTTCCGTACTAGAGTACTCGCTTGGACTCGGACTATATACTTGTTTGCTATTGGTTTGTGCGTTAGGTTGCTTAACAGTGGCTGTTAATTGCGAAACTGATCCGACCTACAGGTGAGCTTGGAGTACAAACTAACTCATTTGACTTTACTTGTCAATTTCTGTTTGACCTGAATTCAACGGGCATCGCAGAAGGCAAATCTTGCTGCTGGGTTTAGTGAACAGTCTCAGAGAAATGTTTAGATCTGTCAGACGCCACGTGAGCAATCCCAGCTGACAGCTAACTTAACGAGTTAAGACAAGATGTCAAGAAGAACCTCGAGCGTAATATAGTTGTAGACTGAGAAACTTGGTTAACCAAGTGTACACATGAAGTACAGGCTGCTTTCACCTTGGAGACTATTAGTGGTTTATTTCAGATTTATCTATTCTAAGGGTCTCTTGTTAGTGTGAACGATGTAGATGATCCACATGTCTACATGTCAAGAAGGCACTCTCGTTGAAAAGTACGCCCTAAAGAAGCAATCTAGCGGGTCCCTTCCATTTCGTTACCTCCACCTATTTCTAGGTTTCATTCCGTCCTCCAACCTGAAAACAATCACTGAGATGATGACCCATAATTTCATCCCTGTCTTGAGATCTTTCAAAGCTGTTGGGTCTCATAGTCTCAGGATTCTACCACTCGACGACAGTGGTGAGGCATTAATGCAGGCTTTAACCCATTCTTCACAATTAGCTTGTGTATCATTGTTTCTCACTAGTGCTTAACTGTCGCCGAACCACGAAAAACAAGCAAATTCTATACAGCGAGATAGAAAAAAACGAAGGGGCAGGAACTTAACCAATAAAAGTTAGATACGTCTATGTTCAGACATTCATCATCAAGGTGCCTACACCTTGTAAACAAACAACCCAGCTTTAAGTGAAAACGAGGCGTCATCAGCAAAACAACTTCCCTACGGTTTTCACCACCCCGCGCCATTAAATGCACTCACTTCACAGACGACAGCTCGGCCAAACAACGGCAACATTCACGCCACTGAGCTCGATTAGCCGCTGTCTTACCTAACGTCTCCAGTTACCGACTGTGAGAGTCACGAGGTCCCCAACTTGGGGGACGAACCAGATCTACAGTGGCTAAGCCCTTCGTGAGGAACTTCATTTCTCTGTGCCAGGTCATCGTCTGTTTACCTCGCACCTTATGCCAGTCGACCACAGCGTCGGCAGAGGGTGCTCGATGTGACAGACGATTAATTGGCGTATTTAGTACATAGTTTAGTCATCTAAGCTTGTGTAGATGTAGGCATTGTGCAGACAGCCCTTCGTTATTTTGTCCATCACGGAATCAAGCAAAAATGTTGGGGCTGGGCAGCCTTAACGTACACTGATCCTGATCCTGAAACTGCCAGACAGTTCACCATAAATCTCAACCCGAGCTGAAGTACGGGAATATAACACCGACAGTATGCTCACACACTTGGTCGATACACCTCTGCGTTCATGCATAAATCGGTCCACTGAATCGAACGCAGTGTTATAGTTGAAAAAATTGCAACTGTCGGTCGACGGTACGTATGACGCTGTTCCAGAATGTGACAAAGAGTGCACATTTGATCAGCACATCCCCCTTTAGAAGGAAACCCTATCTGTCCTTTTCTGAATTCTATCTCCGGACGTGCAGTCACTCGACAATGTGTAGTGGATGTTAACCTCAGAACACGGGAATTATTACGAAATGACCCCAGCAGAGTGGGATACTCTCAATCCTCAGCACAGGTTGAAACACCTGAGCCGTGATCTGTGCTAACGCCTTTCTTGAGGATTCCTGACACGAGGTCCTCTGGGCCAGCAGGCATCTCATGTTTGCCGAACTGCAATTACCGACCTCAGTTTCAGTGGGTGGTTCTGCATCTACGGGCCACGATACTAAACTGCAAGTTTTCGGCGGCAGCATATTGGAAGCTGGAGGCCGGAAAAATTGACCGACAATGTTCCGATCAGCGCTACAAACTTCCGGACTTGTTACTTATGTGTCTGTCGTCTTCCACGCTGATAACTTCCCCGGTAAACGGGCAACCTGGTCCAGTAACGCAGATAAGATGGAGAGTCTACCAATATTTTTCGAAGCCCAAGCGGTTTCCATTTCCTTGATATTCTGCCTTGGCCAAGCCTCAAGCTACGTTTCAGCTTCCTACGGATATTCCTCCTGAACTTGCCACACGGACTGTTAGGATGAATGTTCTGTGTGACATCTAACAACTCCGAGGATTTCTTTGAGATCCAACGTTTGTTTGCTCCACGAACCACCGTGCCACCTGATACGGTACCTGCTTGATGAAGGTTCTGTGAGATTCGGGTCGAGCGGCTATTAGAATCCTCGGGGTTAGAACCATCGGGCTTGCTTCCTAGGCTAGTTTGGTACTTATGCTTTACCACTGACCTGACTAGTTTCGCAACACCGATCGTTGATGTGGTTCAGATCGTTTCCCAGTGAAATCAGGTACAAAACGGCAACGTGCCATCACATGATCTGAATTCAACTGTTTAGTCTAATATGAACGACAGTATTGAATGGAGCCACGATATCTATAACCAACAGCCATGTGGTCACTCTGAGACCAGGTCTAATTCGGAGAATGAGGGCACCAAGTAGAACAATGACGTGCACAATGCCTAAAACCAATGCTTGCTAAAATAGCTTACACTCGACGTACAGTTGTAACAGTCGCCTGCGATTATCCGAGCAATATGATACCAGCTCAAATCCGCCACCTGGGACAGACTCAGCCTCACCAAGATGACCGACCTGGGCGTTCATATATCCGACAAGAGTGACTGTGTCGATCTGCGGAGAGTAGCTAGATCCGCGTAGAAGGCGTCCATGACAGCGATATTGCTGCATTCAGTTGGGGTATCAGCAAGCACAACGAAAATATTTTTGATTGTTTGATGTCTAGAGCTGGCCTCGTTAGAACCTGCCAAACTGATAGCACAAAGTCGATTGCTAACTGGAATCTAATCTGCCAATGTGACTACGGCCGTCATGCTAGGGACCACACTTACTCCAGCCAGACCGGCAGCGACAGCCGTGGAGTTACCCGAAGTGTATAACTAGTACTGGGTAGACAGTGCAGCTATTGTTGGTTCCACACTTTGACTATCGTCCTGTATTCCGGTTCCTGAAACGCGGCGGACATTGCTACTCGACGAGTCTGACGTCCGTGTGGGAGCGACTCGCTGACGTCTGTTTTGAAGTGCAAATGTTGAAAAGACATTAATTCGCGTTCTTGGTCTAAGCGAGAGATGAGTGAGTCCGGAGGCTGAGTGGTAAGAGATGGGACTTACTGGGGCAGTGCTACTCGGATTGCCTGGTATGAATGGCTCTGTCTATCTGGTTGCCACACCGTCGAGTTCACATCAATAGGGCATCGAGATGCGGAAGCTGTCACACCGCCTCAAGGTGCAGTCTCGCCGTGACGATATCCACTGAGAACGCACTGATCAGTGGTTCTGAGCAGGCGTGTTCTTGGCCTCTTACTGTGCACTAGGAAATGCCTGCTTTCATAGCTTATAAGGGGCTTTTACCAGATAAGCAGCTCCTTCGGGAATTTTCCAAGTACCATAAGGGCCTTCGGCAAGAAATATTGAACGGTCAACCTGAGAAGTTCTGCAGTGGTGTCTGGGATTAGAAAATGAGGTTGTGGAGGTTACTGTCGGGTTCATCTTAAGAAGCCTAATCCCGCATGGCGGATGTGTGAGATGTAATTTCTGGACATGTGCTTCTGACTGTATGGAAATGTTCTACAACTTTGAACATTTTTGACGTCAAAAAGGTGTCACAGTCAAGCTTGAGCGTGATGTTTTTCTAACTCAGAGTTGTGGTACTTTACGGATGCAAAACATGCCCACTGGAGTTGAAACTATCCCAAGTCTTTCCAAGTGTTCGATTGTCATCGTTCACGTTTTTTCACGTGCGCCAGATGGCTTCATCGATTAAGCAATCGGAAGACAGTTTTCTAGCCTTCGAGGGTTCGTCTTGATCGTTCAACCGAATCTCAAAACTGCGCATACGTGGATGGCTGTGTCATGTGTTAAAAATGTCAGCCCATCGTATACCACGCCCGTGAACTTTTACTTAACCCCCAAATCATTTGCGTAAGATACAAAGTGGTTGTTCGATGATTTGACAAAGGGGAATTAAAACAGACAACAGTAGGCTAGGGAACGGCACGCCGTGTTCGCTTTCGGGCTAAGGTCCTCGTGAATCATCTGGCCTCTAGTTAGGGACAGCCAGACCTATGGCGGCTAATCGGGTTATGTCTGAAACTGGGAGCGGAAGCCGCATAGTAGCTGCCTTTACTCTGATCTGCAACCCCGATATTTGTTTGCAAGATGAAAGGGTGTTGTCAGTGAGTTATCGGATTTAGACATTTCGAAACTTTATTCTTATTCTTTCTCTCATGTTTTAACTGGGGCTCATTCTTCTCGTGGTTTTATAAAAATCAAAAACCAGTGTCAAACCGGTTTATTACCGTCGATTGTCTGCTGTTCCCTCAAGCATGTGTGTTTGCATAAATATATAATCGTTGGGCAAATGGCGTTTTCTCGGCTAGCCTTAATCGTGTTGTTTACATTCTGTTTTATTACTGTGTAATTGATAGTTTCCTGTCATTGTTTTTTGTTACTTTGTATTTCTAGGGCTTTGATTTGGTCGCCAACCGCTACGTGGCTTGTAAAGTTCATCAGTTGAACCCCGCATGGCCGAAGGATAAAAAAGACAATTACATCAAGTACGTTTGACACAGTTCGATAGTCCACCGCTGTACTGGCATTAAACTCTCCGTATTTGTTGCAGATAGTTGCCAAGGTGTTTATTCACCATCTGAATTTTCAAGTGATTGTACCAACCGCATGTTACAGTAGTCAGTGTGACAAGCTAAAGGAACACTTTCTGCTTCTGCGCGAAGCAGTGCTCGAGCAGGGCTTGAGCACACTACTGTACCCAGCGTCGTTACCCCAGGTAAAGTACATGCATAATCTATGGTCGTTAGTTCATGCGCTCGTGCGAGGATTAACACAGTAGTGCACCGCATCACATTAGACTTTCAAGAAGAAAACAGACATGACCTTACTTCAATCCAACTGGTTGAACACTTCTGATCGCACTTAGCCATGAGCCTAGTTTTTGTGAGATATTGTGGATGTTATTGCCTTCCCTGCGTTCCTATGTACTTCTGTTTAGCGCACAAGTCAACTGCTTGCGTACACACTGGGCGAGTGTTTTGTTATCTGACCTGTGCTGTTTTGCACTTCCAGACACGCATTACGGGAAATCAACATTCATAAAACTCTCAATCATCCCAGAATTGTGAAGGTATTTGACGTGTTTGACATTGATCACGATGCGTAAGTCCTGTTCTCTGTTTTTGCCTTCTGTTTCTGGATCGTTGTTGCTTTTTGTAATCTGTCACAGGCCACTCTTCGATTTTTATCATTTCGTTTTACGGCTTCGGATATATATATATATATAAATATATATATATATATATATAAATATATAAAATCAGAAGTCAATGGTCGTTGACAGGACGACAGGTGCTGTCTGCTCCCCTAAGTTTCATTACGTTCAGCTTTTCTCGCATGCATCGGACTCCCGTTCCGTAACTTGGAGTACGCTACGTTGTCCAAGAAGTGCACTATCTTGGCGGGTTCACCCACTCGATGGGTTTCATATAATATGGATGGATAACCAACTCTACCTATGTGATTTCCGCGCCTTCGATGTGGTTTCATAGGTCAACAGGTTGAACGTCATGTCGTGTAGGGCAGCGGTCTTCATTTTTTGATAGAATGTAGTCGAAACCGAAGTTTTTTGCGATAGTGTCTCACCTAATTCACCGAACCTCCCTCACTGCCCAATAATAATGCCGTTTTAATGTTCCACGGTTAGTGGACCACAACATTAACAACCCGGGTAATCCTTCTGGAGCAGTCTATCCATTGGATCATTGCATCGATCCTATGGCTGCAGGTTGGATGGGCAGCCGAGGCAAGGTTTGAAATTCCCGTGCTCCTCACATGGCTATTGAGTTCAGTAGATGAAGCACAAACCACATGGGAGCATGTGGTTCTTGGCGTTTGTTCGGGTGTATCCGAAGCTCGAATTCTTCACGGCTGTTTTTGATTTGAATTGTCTTTTCTTGCTATTCTGTAGTGATATACCCGTGCATATTTACATGTAAGCACGATGTCGCGTGTGAGTCTACTTGCCAACCATTCAAGCAGGTACTTCTTAACGACCTCATCATATTGTCGTGTTCGTTGTACATATTCTATCGAACCGGATGTTACTTGCCTGTCCATTAACTTGCTGCATTCAATTCACCGTTGTTGGGGTAATTGTCCGACGACTGTCAATGAGTATGTGGTTGACTCATACTCCATCTGGGTCGAGATTACCTTACAACTCGATTCAGAGCAGACTAGAAGTCTTTTTTTTCTATTGCTGGCATCATACTGTTATACATTACTGTGGATCATCGTATGGTGCTCCCTGCTTTTCGTTACAAATCGCTTCGCACTGAAGTATATTGCCCACGTTTCTCAGCTAGCCTCGTCCTCACCTCTCAATTTAGTGTCATGCGGGTTCTTTGAAACCGACGTTCTGTGCTGTAGGAGCTCGATGAGAATTTTTAGAATTTTTGATTCGTTCAATTTAATGAACTACCAGACATTCGGAGTGGCTCTTCATTTCACGTTACAGGTCCTACAATTTTTACGCTTTGAACTGTAGAAATCTAACACTTTGGTCCACTGAGTTTATTTTCCTTGCGAATTCAGACATTTCGTTTTTCTGATGGTTTGCATGCGTTTGCTGAGACTTTTCTCGATCGCATGATTATTATGCGACCTGTTTCACTGTATTCTTGCTTTTTGTTACAAGTATTTTAACTGACGAACATTGATTATCACATTCACATTTTGTCACTGCTGTCGTATTCATAGCCATGGTTGCCGCGTAAAGTTATCCTCTTTTTACATCACCCCGTCCGTCGTCGCCTGCGCTGTCTTTCTTCTTATCGGATCATTTGTTTAAATTTTGTATCTTCAGATTTTGCACGGTACTGGAATACAGTGAGGGTAATGATCTCGATTTCTTCCTCAAGCAAAATAAGAGTATACCCGAACGAGAAGCAAAGTCAATCATATGTCAAGTGGTTTCCGCCCTAAAGTATTTGAACGAACGAAAGCCTCCAGTGATTCACTACGACTTAAAGCCAGGTACGTTAGAACGACATTGTGTATATTAACTTTTTGTCTATCATTATTCGTTTGGTTTACATAATCTAAGTACTTTCAGTCCTAAAGACCTCTTTCAGTATCTCGCTTGTACTGTCAGACGAGGATGCGTCAGTGCGCGATTCGAAATTATTAGTCAGGCGCGTTTGATGTGTCAACGTCAATAGTTACCGGGATTTTGTGAATAACCTTGACTTATCATCCTCCGAACGATATACTCTCTTTTTAGCCCGATTTCTTATGATTCTACATATCCTCTGGTTGTCAGATTGGCGAGCACACTGAGCGTCTGTGTATGTATGCGTCATCGTCGTACGTTTGAACCCGGTGAATCCCGTGACCAAACTTTCATTCACTTGCTGCCTTTTGTTTGATGCATTCGTTGCATTTTGTACGGAATATATAATAACGAAATCAATAGAAAGTATACCACGATTTTTTTCTGAACGCGTTGTACATGAACTGCTTAGATCACTGGTCATGCGTGACGTTAACTATCTTATACCAGTGTAAACCCCTATTAGTATATGCGGGCCGAAGTCCTATACCTTTATATACAATGTTTGTTTTCACTAAACATTTTGCTGAAAAATGCAAATCCTGTTTATCACGGTTATCGTTAATTTAAGTTACTTCCCGAGGTTGATTGCACCCGGTGCGCCACCTAACTCTTAGTGACTTATGCGACCACCTTCCTTTGAATTGGTCACGCTGTTCTGTTCAACATTTCAATTCTATTTTATGACTTGTTGAAAAGTTGTGGTGTAATTGTACATTTAGAGTGTTGTATGGTTTATAAGGAGGTTACAGTGTATCAAACTGGACCCGTTGAATCGATGTCTTTTTCATTCGGCTCTGTGGTTCTTTTCGTAGGCAATATTCTCCTAGGTTCTGGACAGGTCGCTGGGGAAATCAAGATAACGGATTTTGGATTGAGCAAATTGATGACGGACGAGGAATACAATCCGGAAACCGGAATGGACTTAACCTCTCAAGGTGCCGGTACCTACTGGTATCTGCCACCAGAGTGCTTTGAGACTGGTCGAGAACCCCCAAAGATATCATCGAAAGTGGATATCTGGTCTGTGGGTGTGATCTTTTTCCAATGTCTCTTTGGGAAGAAGGTGAGTTTTTTGGCTCTCTTAATCAACTGGTTTTAAATTCTGTCCACGGTGATCATCTGAACAGCTTTGGCCACTCAGCGTTTTTTAAATGTGCATTCACACAATCTCTGTTGACCTGCACACTTACACCGTCTTACTCGATAATCATCTGTTCAAACGGTAGACCTTTTGTGAATGACCAGATTATGGTGTACCAGGTCCCCATTTGTTAGTGTTTTTACAACAGACAAGATTGGTTTGCTAATGAGCATGTTGGATATGTTTACTTCGAACACGTTTTCTGTCTTGTGCATCGTAGCCTGAGTTAGGTGGGAAGCGACAACCAGGTGACTAGTATATGGTTTATATTCGAAGGATGTAGATTGGCGTATTCATACCTGGTTCCACAAGGTTGTACAAACCCGCAGCTTAAGGTCGATTGTTGTTTTCGGTCAACCACTTTGTTAGGATTGGTGCGGAATTGTAGTTAATAAAGTTTTTGCTGAGTTTTTATCTGTACACATTTCAATTTTCGTTTTTCCCCTCGTTCGTTTTGGTCTCTAATCTCAACACACCTATTGTATATACACATACAGCCACAGAGTAGCTCTCTGTCACGTCATCCGAGTGGTTGTTGAGACCAAGAGCTTTAATGCTTTTTTTACTGGACTTGAGGGCGCACTGGCGAATTAACTGTTGACCAGAGGTTTCTTAAATGTAGTGTGCCAGATAATCTAGTAAACAGTCGAAGTTCTTACTTAGCCTTCTTAGTCGGTGTAGGTCCAATCTAGAGGCAAACTCTGGTCGTCTGAGTTGATCGTTCCCGGGTCATGTTCGCAGGTAGTAATAGCTTTTCGTTTCCGATCAAATTACTTACCATAGCTCAATTGACAGATGAGTTAATTTACATATGATCGTTTTAAAGAGCAGCTGCTTGTCTGCAGCCCACCAGTACGGTACGTACAGATTCCTTTACAACTTATCACGGTTCTACTGTCCACAATACAACTCTGTGACAGCGACAAGGGCTTTTGGTCTTAGGGATTTCGAGCACTAAGGAAATGGTACTAAAGTGGAACTTTTAGAAAGTTCCTTGTTGATCTTGACACTATAAAGCTAGTCTTTCAGACCTTCCGGTAGCCACAGAAGTAATAATCTGTGCTGTACTCAAGGAGCTTCAGGTACCTGGTTTTGTGGTCAACCGGTTCGAACGCTTTACGGAATTCTACCGTAACAGTGCCAACTGGTTTGCCTCCATCACATGCGTTAGAGATAGCAGCCATTTTGCGTGTAGTTCCCTTCTTCATATGTCGTTAGCTCGGCCCTTTTTCCCATGTCTGAACAACGTAGCAACTCCACTTCTTTATATTTGAAGTACTCCGTTCCCACACCCTCTGTTGTATGTCAAACTGGAAAACGTTCCATTTCCGTCTCTCACACTTCGGACTCGGGAGAACAAAACGCACCCATTCGTTGTCCAAAGAAGAGTTAGGTTGGCAACAGGAAAAAACCCTTTTGAAATTCCTGCTGATTTTTAAGCAGTAATGTAGAGGGAACCAAGGGCTCATATAATTGGTCATCAGTCATAGTCTTTGTCAATTTGGAAATAACTGTTAATAAACGTCATCGGTCTTTGGTTACTAAGATTGTTCCGACCTTTACCTCTAAAGATGACTAAACCACTGTGAATCTTACAGAACTTAGGAAGCCTATTCGCGCTCAGAATGGTCTCAGTCGTTATTTTGCATACAGGCACAGTGCGTTCGAATACATGAGAGTGGAATCTGGGGTTAATCATCGTCAGTTTTCGGGGAACAGTGAGTGATGCAACAGTAGTGGTGTCGTTCCCCAGATCGACTACTGAATCGGTGAATCTGCAGAAACCATCTTGAGGTACTGGCTACCGGTGGGGTTGGTGGCATCCTTGTTTGAGTTGATAATCCCATATTTCTCAAATAGAATATTGTGGGACGGTTTTCAGTGCTGGTTGCTTCAGGTTAGTTTGGGATCACTACTAGACTTGCTGGGCAATTTTAGTCACTGCTGTGTTTGTCCTTCCGCACAACCTGTCGCCTATTTGTGATTTAACCAGTGCTTATCGCCTATTTACCCAATTCCCCCCAATCTCTTAGACAGTTTGCCTTACCTTAAGTAAACTGCTTGTGAAATCCAAAGTTGAATTTTTTCTCTCAGGTTGTCTAGGTTGCCCCATTTGAATATCGTCGCAGAGTGCGACATCCGGGTACTTATATCCTGCATACAAACAGTCGTGCTATCAGTGAAATTATGGCATCATCAGCAAGACAGCTTCTTTCCAACTTTCACCGTTCTGTGTTATCAATTGCACCCGCTTCACAGATAACTCGGCTAAAAAACAGAAACATTCACATCGCTGGGCATGGTTAGCTACCATCTCACCTAAAACCCCCAGTCCTTGGCTAACCATATTTATCTAATTTACTTACATCATTGAATACTGACCAATGTTTGCGCTGATGTATCGGCCATCGAATTTCTGCTTCCTATCTCCATTGTAAATTTTCACCCTCTATGCTTTGTTATTTCTAGCCTTTTGGGCACAATATGTCTCAGGCGGATATCTTGCATGAAAACACCATACTCCATGCGCGAACAATCGTGTTCCCTTCAATCACCAAAGTCAGTGACGGAGCCAAAGTAAGTATGTTGTACGCAGCTCCTCTTTAGTTTTGCTGTCCCAAATACTTATTAGTGCTGTTTAATGACGTCCTTTTTTTATTTGCTCAGTGGCAAAATGTACACACTGTATCTTTTGCAGTCAAGTTATTTTAGTTTGCTGGCACGAACCTCATCTGTCTATTCTCAAATCTTTTTAAAGGAATTTATCCGCAAATGCTGCACTTATCGGAAAGATCTGCGGCCAGACGTCTTTCAGCTATGCAACGATGATTATTTAAAGCCCAAGGCTCAGTTGAAGTGAGTTGTTTTTAAATCATCTGTACACTATTCAATGTATTCGTGATCATTTTTTACACATTTATACCATGTATAGCACTATTTCACCTTGATAGTGACTTAACGTCTTAGTCAGAACAAGATTCCCCTAATTGACATTTTTAGCAGCATGTAAGACTAACTTTGAAGCATGTTATGTTTTTTAGGTGGTCAAAGGGCGGGGCCCCGGTCAGAATGTCACTTTGGACGAGAAATGCATATTCATATTGAATCGTTTCGTTGATCGTATGTGATCGACCGAATCACTGCTGGCTTTGTCTCTCAACCTGGGATCACTTGAGCCCCTGATACTAGTTAGTCGATGGGTTTTTGATGAATGGCTTTGTCGTCTCTGCGTTGAGCTCTAACGACGTCACTCTTGAGGCCGCTGCAGTCTTTGATTAGAATCCACCGTTCGACAGACGATGGTACAGGCCATAGTCCTATGATTGTCGGTGCTCGTGTATCATGTGTGGCTCGGATTGACAACCGGAATCGAATCCACCACAGTGTCAACACTACTACTATGCACCCACAAATGCTTGCTCTAACAACTATTCTTCATGAAAAGTCGTTCTTCTGTCCGTATGACTCAGTATGTCTTGCTTAACAGTGTCTAACCAGTCATTCTTCAAGAATTGAGGTTCATATCAAGAATAAGGCTGACTGGAATCTTGTTCTTGGCGAATAGCCCAGATAACGACCAGAAAGAACAGTTACAACAGAGTACCGGGTTGGAAATAAGCACCATAAGATATAAGATGTTCTGCCCGTTTCCAGATTTAATTCTGAAAGTCATTTGGTATTTTCCTCTATTCAAAATATTTTTCTATCTTTAGACACAACTTGGATACCTCCTCACTTCCCGGCCCCGTTGGTATTCCTCCCAGTTCTTGTCACCTATCTTCGTACTGCTCTGGGAATTTGGGTATCATGACTCCCCAGTCCTCACATATTCCTTCTTCTCCTCTACAACAGCCAATGTCTCCCTATCCTCCAAACCAACAACAGCAACAACAACAGCAACAGGTACCTCCGTTGAATCCATCTTTGCAGCCATTGATATTACCTCCGCAAAATTGATATACGCTACGTTCCGTCGTATCTTTTCGAGCCTATGCTCGCTCCTTGGTCTCATTCCGGCTTATTCAGCGCGAAGCTGTATCACGGATGTCAGCGTCTGTACGATTCTACGATTGCACGTACATCCTTTTCCAGCCCTCAAACGACGTTGCCGTAAGGTTGTTCGTTTCTGAATATATTGCCACCGTGACAATCATACAGCAGACGCAGTCTAGACAAGGGCTGGTGCCCATCTGACATTGGGTCCTCTTGTTTTCTCTGTTTGTTCTCACATGATCTATGCATTACTCTCTTATCACAGGTCTCACAATCCCCCTGTATAGATGATTGCATCCCCTATCTTGACTTTAAAAAATTGCGAAGTGTTTCGGTCGGTTCCTTTTCTCCAACCCTCTTCGACCGAATTGTATTTGGTACACAAAACAATGTGCCCTTTTTCCTTATCCACATATTCCATTGCGTGCATTTGCGTCGACTTCGAATTCATCCTTAGGTCCATGCTGTATAATGGTCAATACTCCGGGCTGTATTAAGTTCCATTTGTCTCATCCCATTTATTTGCGATTCGAATGGAACATATTTTCACATATGGTGGTACATTTGATCGTCCTTCCTAGTTAGTCGTTTTCCCAATTCCGACCACCTGTTTCTGCTGTTCTGTCCGCACTCCAAGACGAGCTGGTTCAACAAGCGCACATTTTGCGCGTTTTCCTCCTAGTTTTCTTTCCCATTGTTCTCTTGTGGGATTTTTAGATCGACTTCTGTTTATATGCAATATGACCACGATGCTGTGCAGTTTCTGATCACTCCAACGTTCTGATTTCTTGTTGGGGCGCCGACTGAGACCCTGATGTACTTATATGTTCGCATATATGGTTAGACCTTGTGAATAATGTTTCACCGAGATGTGGACGTGCCTGTATATATATGTCATTGTTTGACCAGCTGTGAAAAGTACAGGATACAAAGTGATAAGTACACAACCACTATTTTTGGGCACAAATTTACCGCATGATCAACGTTGTGTTTGTAACCGCCTCAAGAACCCGATGTTCGCTGTCCTTTAGACTCCAGTGGAGGTTTCCAGAAGGTTTGCTAAGGTGAGCTTTTTTGAAACTAGAGTCTCGTTGCTCCGGGCCGCACGTTATTCACCATACCGTGCCGGTTGGCAAACCAGTCAACGCCGCCACACGAAAGGACCACTAGGAGCGCTTGGAAAGTTGCCGTTATCAGTCTGAAACCTATTTTACTAGCACCAAGTGGACACCACAGTGTTCGGTATTTTCCCCGTCCTAATTTTTCAGCACTGCAGAAATTCAATACTCCATGATACTTTTGTCGGTATAGCTACCCAAATTAGCGTTTACCAGTATTCTTCAGTGCTTCTCTCCGTTACGAAATTTTTTAACGGACGCCGTTCCCTGATTAGTATTCACCAACCCATTGGACCTACCAATTTTGTCTGTGGCTGTTGTGCTAACACAATGCTAGAATCCTTTGCTTTGATTGCAAAATAGATAAAAGAGACTCAGTGTTCCAGGTAGCTGGCACATGTATTTTTTCCAGATGCGCCTTCAGCTGTTCAGTCAGGCTGCATTTTGTTTTCTGTTTTAATCATTGGATGCTAAGTCGGTCACATCGATGTATTGATCGTCTCACAAGCGTGGATCTGATCTGGAGTTCAAACCAAAGGGTTTACATGAAAAGCATGTCTCCTGACCGAGTTCAGTTAGCGAACAGACCCAACACACGTCTGTAACCACAGCCACAGTGGAACCGGAACACAATGGTGGGTTGTGATTGAGAGGGCAATGTTGTTGTACTGGCATACCAAAGAGTAGGTACTTTGGTGCACCGCGCATTAAATCGGTCGTCACACGCCTCGACCCGATGTATTGTATAGAAAAAAGCTGTTGAAGATGGAGTCTGATTACTTATCGCACGAAATGTGCAAATGATCTCGTGCAAAATTGAAAGCGACATCGACAAGGTCACCTCAGGGAAAACTCGCTAGTTCTAGCTGACAGTGTCTAGGGGTATTTACTTGCTGGGCGTGATTCATCTGCGGAGTACAAAAATATATCGGTGACGGCTGCTGCCCGTAAAACGACACATTCAATTGCGGTCCACCAGTCTGGTACGGTTCCAGCGTATTATTTGGTCCAGTCCGATTTGCGCACAACAATTTTCGAGAGTGCAGGTTTCCAGAGAGCAAGTCGTTCCAATCTGGACAACATTTCAAGCGACGTTTATTGTTTTGGTGAGATGGTCATAAAACACCACGTCAGAGTCCATGAATGTCGCGGTAAACCTAGAAACGTGGTATGACGTATCGTTTGTAAACCTGTCATTGATGAATACAGCCTTTTATTATCCATCGTTTGGTGAAAAATTCGTAGTGGAACAGTTGTTCATGGAAGTATTGTTTCTTTTTTTCTCATTTGTACTCATCGATGCACGTTGGTCCGCAGCCCGGCGTTGCCTTTCAGTCATTGGAACGGTTGCAGAGACGTTCATCGATATCCAGGTGTTATCAATTGTGGACCGTGGTGGCCCAAATATTGGGACGTTAGAGCCGAGCGACTGGACCTAAACTGTGCGTACTCCCCCATGCTGGCTGAACAGACCCAACACACGGTTGTGGTTACAGTCGTGTGTTGGGTCCGTTCACTAACCAAACTCGGTTAAGTGGCTTGCTTTTCAGGTAAACCCTTTGGTTTGTACTCCGGATTTTGCATCCGAATCCACGCTTGTGGGACAACCGGTAGATGAACCCAGACATGTTACTTGTCAAATTGGAAGTTCGAGAAATCCGGCCGATTTTCAAGAGGTATATAAACAACGGTATCGTACGACTGACTTAAACGATAGGACGATATGTGGCGATTAGTACTTATGGCAATTGGCTGCTAAATAAGCGGCGAGTTAGATACGTATTTACCGGAAGCCCCAAACTAGCTGGACCATTATGTGATTTCAAGGTGTCGATCCAGAGCTGGATCTATCTGTCAATGGTTCAGTGAATCAGGGGAGCATAATTGGAAATTGTCACGTTTGTGAATAGTAAGGAAGTTTTGTGAGGGGATTGGCAAAAACAGTAAAACCGATGGAGGTGGTATGCTAACCCAAACTAATATCACGTATCAGCTGGTCTCAACACCAAAAGTTGCAAGTAGCTTTAGCATTGGAAATATCTCGGTTTCATATGGAATTGACAGAATTAAAGTCATTCGTAACTAGCTGGCAAATTTAGTACGACTGTCTTCCTATTGTCTGTGAGGGCAGCGAGTTGTCATGAGTACTAGGAGTTTGACGGACCCGTCTTGTAGACGTTCCGCATTTTCCCAGAGGATTCCTTGCTGCTGGCAAACCTGCGGTCCGACCGGTCTTTGAACGGACGTGCCTCACGCTTACTGACTTCTTTAACCCTGCCGCGTGTCGCCCACTCATTCGAGCCATTTGGTGAATCACTGTTTGCACCACACCACCGAGCCAGACAAACAGTCGCCCATCAGGGCGCAAATGTCCGGTTAGACGTACCGATGTGGATGTAGTCGTGCTCACTTCATTTAACCGGGCCATGTTGCAAAGTGAACGTTGTGCGTTTCTGCTTGCTGGGATGTTCTTTTCCGCAACCTATTCCCAGCTGTGCCATACGGAGGTCATTTCCTGCCAAAGGTCGATACTGTTAATCAACGTTATTGCAATAGCTTAGGTATTGGTGATGTGTGGGTACGGAAGGATTATTCAACCTACCCGATTTTTCAGTGTGCCAATACATCGATACCAAGCTGGACGTACAGGCACGGGACAAAAACGCATTGCTCCCAGTGATCTCATGTAGCACTGTACGGTGCACAACGTTCGCCCGAATGCACTGTCTCCTAGAGATTGCTGCTGTTATTATTTTCTCATTTAAGCTTGACAGCGTTTAAGTCTGAAGTCCTTGGTTCTCATTGATGTGTTTATTTGATGACCGGGCTCATGTGTACCAAGTCTCAAGGACTTCTGTTGCGCATATGGTATTTGCTTGAGAGGAATTCTGCGTGCTCAGGGTGGTGTGTCTAATTTGGTTTTGAATGAGAATCAGAAAATTGGTCGTTCCTGCTGATAGCTAATTCATGTTGTTACTTTCCGTCCGGTTTTGCCGACACCGTCCGCGGTTATTGCGCTGGATTTTTATCCCAATCGGCGGATTTGGATTGTTTTTGTCGGTTTTCATAGTACTTTTCGTAATGTTGCCGTTGGCTTGCTTGTTAACGTGATGCCGTGCAGTCTCAGAAATCGTGTGGTCATTTCTAACAAGATTTTGATGCATGGCAGTGCAATTCATTTCTTTCTGCAACAAACCATGTGATGAAATTCCCTGGGCATCCGTTTAGAAGAAATCCTCGATGTAAGTGGTTTTCTTCACTTTTTTCTGGATTTCTGTTGTACTATTGGTTTGGTTTAGCTCATTTAAACACAGTTCGGATGCAGCTTCTTTTCAGTAGACTGAAGTCTCCAGTGTTCCATCAGGTTTTCCGCTGACTAGAACGGCGGTTGGTCGTCATTCTCAAAATCCATGGTAAATTTAAGATGGTTGGAAACTTTGGTGTGTTTTTTTTATCACTGAATCATTGAATGTGTCATTGAAATAACATATCCACAGTCTTGGCCTGATCTTTGACAGCACGATACTCTAGCCTTTGTATGACCTCTTCGGCGATGAATCCGGATGTTGGCGAGCCCATTGAAATCCCTTCAAGTTGCTCATAGATTTGACCATTGGATTTGAAGTATGTTGACAAACAGCTCCATGATATTGCATATGTTTTCCGGTTTCAAGGACTCATTCAATCGGGCTTCTCCTCTAGCAGTCTTTGCAGTGTTTCTTTGGTCAGTGTGAAGTCGATGGAATTGAAGAGCGCTATGTAATCCTCACGTTTCTCAGTTTTCCCAAGAATTGTAGAACATTGTTGATGGAATATTCGGATCCATCGGCGAAATAGGCCTCTGACCAGATTGTATGTCTGCGTGCCCGATAGGGATACAGTTGGTCGTAGTGGGATACCGTCCTTGTGTATTTTCGGTAGTGCATAGAATTGAACAGTGATTGCATGATTCGACTGCATTCTTCAGCGTTCCTGTTTGCCTGTCTCGCGTGTTGCTTCCAGTTTCTTTAGTGCAGTGTTTATTTTGTTGGCTAATCTTTTGATGAGATCAGCATTGAATAGGCGATAGATGGCTGTGTCGTTGGACAGCTGCTTTCCTTTCCCCACGTAGTCTGCCGTGTCCACAATGACCGTCATTTGTCCTCTGTCGGCCGGCATGATGGTGATGATCTTTTTTGGGGTTTTCCAATGATCGTTCGCCTTCAGTGAACTTATTGGACTGCATGTTACGAGTCATGACTGGGTCGATACTTTGTCGGATTTGTTGTTGTGCCTGTTCTTACGGACCGTTCGATTTCATTTTCTAATTCAAGTTGGCCAAGTACTCCTTGTTTGTTCCACCTCTCGTGTTGAAATTGACAGGAACATCTTGTTCGTCGTTGGATAGCAAGCGGTTTGATAAGTTTTTGATCAGTGTGTGGTCTCTACTGTTGGCGTTCTGTCAATCTCGGCGAGCATCTCGATTCCCAAATCCTTAACCCGAATTACGAACAAAACCGCCACTGTTTTCAATCCTCAGAAACACTCAGCATCGTTTACACTGCTTCCAAATGTTGATAAAGAGGGCTGGACTGGTGGGGAGTCATGAGATGGTCGAAACGTAGTGTCTCGTTCCGTCAATCTAGTTAACTCTAAAAAAAACCTGAGCACATCAGAATGAGTTGTCTTCGGTGCAACCAAGATACTAACAATGAGAGTTTGATTCCTGTGGTTTCTTCGCTCTTTTCTTTCGAAATAAGTACTTCGGCTTACGTGTTTGTGATTGTTGCTGTGTGTGAGCTGCAGATTCAAGCAAACTTACTGGACTGTGTACACAAATGACAGGCTGACTTGAGCACGGGGGGCGTTATACAGCTGGTTGGTTGAAACTTCGGCAGTAGTTTCTCTGACGGTCTATTGGAAAGGGATCAGCTGATGGAGGGACCCTCATTTAGGCGCTCGCTGCTCAGCGCTGGAGGCACATGGTTGGGTTTGGTCCTTACCTTCGATATGTTCTGGCAGTGTCGCGTGTGTGGTCTCAGGAGAGATTATTAGTCGTCGATCAGTGGTGATTTGTCAGTCGCGATTCCAACTCCCCAGAAATCAGCCGTTGAATTAGAAAAGTCTTCAGTTTTCTTCTATGAGATAGAGCTGTTGTTTTAACATTGATGGGCAGCACAATTAAAAAGTCAATGAAGGTGCTCTGATTTTCACTGGGCATCCGTCTCATTTTAAAGGATTTGAGTTGCGCTGTACGTGCTTTAACTCGAAATCCGCACTGTTTATTCGAAACGGAGAGGGCTCCCATGAATTTTTTGCCGGTAAGATACTACGTATAATGTCTTCTACCTGAGAACAACTCGCGTAATTTCCAACGTATGCTCCTCGGAATTGGAAATTTCTGTAATTTTTAGATAATTGGTGAACCTAGTCTTCCACGAAATCTAACAATTAACCTCGGCCGTATACTCGTGTCAATCCAAACTTGATCGGGAGATCGTACTGGGTCCGGTGTTGTGAAAGTTCGTACTCGGCGACTTCACGCGTTGTCTTCAGTTCAGAAAACAGTCAGTAAATAGCAGCTATATTCATGGTGCAACCATGCCGTGTAGAAACACAAACACAGCTTACATTAATAAACGGAAACTGTCTGCAGATGCAAGTTAACATGAATGCAACTTAGTCAGGTCACGCGGTTGGTTGTGTGCGAGTGTCGGGCCTTGACGCTGATGCGCACGTGTGTGCAACCCCGGGTGATCAGTGTGTGAACCAATCGATCGTAGGGTAGGGTATCAACATTAAAATTAACTTGCCCACTGTCTTGCTGAAGGTATCTATCATCGACAGACACATGGTGCAAGGAACCATCGGTTGAGCCATGATTCTGTTCTTCGGTGGTAATGAAGCAACTGACCGTATAAACACAACTTTGCAATAAGCATTAGCAATGAGATGAGGGTGTTACTTCAAGCCAAACCAACTCGCTGGGGTGCACTACCCGGAGAAGCTTGGTAACCAGTCTATGGTCACGTTAATGATTTCGAATGAGAGCCTTCTCACTGTATTTAAAGGACCAAATCACTTCCCGGTTGTTGACGAAAATATACGTCGAAAGTGGGAGAGCCATTTACTGATGCAATGTCAGAATAACCCATCCAGAAACAGAATCTGCTGTTTCTTGACTAGTATCCTCTGATTCGATTCAAGCTACCAGTTTTAATATACATATACAATCATTTTGTGTGCGCTTGTGAGAGCTGCCTAATACGTGGAAGCTGGAGGCGTTTATAACGAACTGTACTTACTGACAAAATATTTCCCTGCTCATGCTGCTGCAAAGAAATAAAAGTACTTTCTCAGATTTTTTTAACGTCTTTTTCATAGTTGCTCAGTAAATTGGACTGCTGCAACCAGAAAGAAATCGTACTTCCCTTAGACGGGCTTCTGCTGTTATGAGAAATCTATGGGAACAAGTCTGCATTGTGGTAATACGTGCGTCGGGAATTTCTCGACTTGCAGTACGCCAGCAAAATGCAAGGTCTTGTGAAATATAACGATTTCCCTAAATGGGGTTGCACCATGTTTTCTCGCACACACGTGAACCACTGAAACAAGGCGTCAATGGCGTAACCAACCGTTCGTTCTGCTTTTGATTGATACCTTTTCAAAGGTGCTACCTTATTAGTCCGTTAATTAAGCAATCCCTCGTTTGTGTTTACGTTCTGAATGATTTCGCAAGACGCCAAACAACTTGACTACAGTACCCTGTGTAGCACTTGAGTCCTAAAAATCGCTGGCGAATCTACGTCTTGTCACTAAATCTTCTAGTGCCTCTTATATTACTATGACTACTGTTATTACTATCGAGGGTAGTCCGAAGGGGTTGGTCAAATAACGCTGAATATGACTGCACTAAATTGAATAATGCAGTCACTTTAATCTGAGCCGTTGAACCATCCCCTGACAGATAGACCACTTAACGATCGAGATCACGGTTCTTAACAGCATCGCGTATTTGACCAATATGCCAGAAAATCCAAACAACTAGGGCCTGGGCGGCATAAGGAAACTTCACTTTGTTAGAAATTCAATACCCCCTTCTATGCACAAATTACAACGTACACGTCAGCGTCTGCTATTGAAAGATACTCGTTGCATTTTCGTTGGTCTGCTCGTCACTACCTTCCGCCGTTCGGCTATCTAAGTTCGACATGCGTCACCACCTCTTACAAACGAATTCAGTCTGGCTGCTGATTGCTGTCCTATCTGTCTAGCCTCGGCCGACCATAACAACGCGCGCAATAAGCTTTACGCGAACTTCGGTTGACTGCCCATTGTCCAACGAGGAAGCCGTTGCAGTTCAACCTCAGTGCATCCTTCCATTTTTAATGAGCTTGTCCACTTCTCGTTCTTGATGATCTTTCAAGACTTGTGACACGTGCATCTCTTTCAGGTAGAATTTGCTCCCCCAAACATAATCGGCCTACTCCTCCTATCGCTCTTTCTATGTGGTTATCCTGTGATTTGTGCCCTTTTTCTGTGATCACCTCAACATGTCTATTCCCCAGGGTTCTCAGGAATACAATAGAGCCACACCTCGTCTTCCGGTCTAAGGCCTGTAGTTTTCCTAGCTCCGATGTCATAGTACCTTCTCATTGCAGTTTGGCTCGCTGCATGGTCTTTGAACTACGTAGAACTTCAATAATTCACCTGCCTGTGGCGATTTTTCTTGCGTCTTTCTTCCAAACTGTCATTGTGTGGCACTGTGGTCAATTGCCTCTCTTAGCACGCCGCCTCTTTCTGGAGGCGTCACGCCCGGATACTCTCCTAACTATCAAGCAAAATGTAACAGCGTTTTGATAGGTTTTATTGTAGCTTCGGTTTTCGGTCTGAGTGGCTATGGAACAGGCTAATTGTTTGAGGCTCGAATTCTTATCTATCTGCAAACATATGAAATGATACCTGTTATCAGAAATCAACAACCCCAGTGTGCCACGTTGAGTAGATTGAGCACGTAGTTCGCTGATGATATGCATCTTCATAGGTACTGCATAGCCAGTTGGTTTGGGGCTGGTCAGAGAAGTAGGCCATGGGAACCAAACGCCTTGCCGCCGTTTGATAATGTATCGACCATGTCCAGTTGCCTGGAGTTTCCTATTAGTTCTGTCAGCATAATCATTTATCTCATTTTGAGTTCTGCTTTCTACTAATGCCGCACTTCGGTTTACAATTCTCTGTGTTGCGTGGTGTCTAGCAACTTGTTAGGTTCCCTTGTTTCCGATTATAGCGCCAAACGAACTTGTTAAATGAACTTCAGTTTCAAAACGATTGGCATGACCATTCGCTCTGTTCTTCGAAAATTACTCCCTTCTCTTAAACATACCGATCATACTCATTAGAAACTGTCACGAGTTCTTCTGGCAGACAGTTTTTCCTGTGGTCAACCACTTTCACTAAACTCAGCATTCTAAATGTTTCATCCTTTTAAATTGTGTTTTGCAGCCTCATCCCTCTGTCCATCGTTCCTATCCTATGGTCCGTCGTGGCAATAGTCTCGAGTTCATAAGTGTCCATTGTAGAATTGAGTAGATAGGTACAAGAAAGAGTACGAGCAATGTGTATTTGAGCTGCCGGTTTGTGGATTAGCTCACAATCATATATTCGCAGCCTGATCAGCATTCTTTATAGGCATCGGGGGGAGGCACTTAGTTTATTCTAGTTATTCATTTCGTAACACACGGTCAGCAAAAAAGGTTAAGTATGTAATCAATTTCAGTTGCAACCAAACAATTCTGTTCCTCACTTAACGCTGTTCCAGGTGCCTTAATTGCTTCTCACTCGGAAGGAACGTCTACTTCTGTTCCTAATCTAGGAAAAAGCGGTCAGTACGTATGGTTTTAGTCGGTCCAGGTGAACGACTATTGGCTGTCTGATCGCTTTCCCCAATCCTTTAATTTGGCCGATTGTGTTCGAGAACATTCTTTCAGCAATGTAAGGTCCTTCTCACTGTTTGCACAGAATCTGTAATCCTCGATTTGTTATTGAATACTCTACTGCTGAGCTGTCTCCGCCACTGCAGCATCCTTCTTAAACATGTGTATTCTCGGCATCCATTGAGTGGCCCTGTTCTAAAAGCACAAATTCTGCATGCAGCCATTTATCAATTCAGGTTATAGGAAACCGCCAGACATGAAAACAACGACCGGACCTTTTGATGGCACACCAGATTAGCTGACGTTCGTGAGCATGTTTGCGTTCCTCTCCGTAGGAACTGCATTCAGTCGACACCAGAGTTCATGATGCAGATAGAATTGGGAGGATAAACAGAATTCTGGACTTGAACTGCAGCCCTAACAAAATGTTCGGCATATAGTGCACCAACAATGCTGAAGAAAACAAAATAGAGAAGGTCGCCACGATCTGAATTTCTGAAAAGGACAGCGCATGACTTAGTAAACGATTAAGTTCGTTGGTTGTTACGATATAAACGATATACAACGGATTTGACTTGCTCACACCCAACGTACTTGTCGTCTGTTTGACAGTGTTCAACAACACTGTGCCGTAACTACCCTGAGCACCTCGTTATACGAAACGACCAGCGCATTCA
>QNGE01002677.1:0-47684 GCA_008508345.1 Paragonimus westermani
GAAATAGAAGCGCGCACCTCTAAGGCTAGGACGGTATTCGCTCATCTGGGGCATCTTTGGTGACAAAGAGGTATTTCTCTGAAGCTTATAGGTCGCCTATATAAGACAACAGTGAGAACCGTATTGATTTACGGCAGAGAAACCTGGTCACTCAGGGCAAAAGACGTGAACCGTCTTCAAGTATTTGACCGCCGATGTCTGCGTTCAGTNTAGGGAATGAAATAGAAGCACGTATCTCTAAGGCTAGGATGGCGCTCGCTAATCTGGGGCATCTCTGGCGACAGAGAGGTACCCCACTTAAGCTCAAAGGTCGCGTATATAAGACAATGGTGAGGACCGTAGTACATTACGGCAGTGAAACCTGGCCGCTCAGCGTAGAAGACGTGAGCACTGTTCGTTGACACTGCGATCGACTGGTGTAAGGTGCGAGGTGGACAGACAATGACCTGGCGTAGGGAAATGAAGTCGTTCACCAAGGGGTTGGACGCTGTAGATCGAGTTCGTCTCCCGGGCTGGGGCCCTCGCGACTCACAGAGTCGGTGGTTGGAGACTCTAGGTGAGATAGCGACTAATCGAGCTCAGTGGCGTGAATGTTGTCGTTGTTTGTCCGAGNTTATGGTTATGAGAGGTTTATTTTTTCCAGTGAAGATACCTAATCAAAGATTCTGTTCCTCCTGAAGGTGTTCCTTGAACGTGAATATCTCTTCTTCCGGCTTCTTACTAGGGCTCTGTGTTACCAGGACTCATAAATATCGAAAATTGTTAGTCTTTGTCATACTAACCGTAAATACATAAATCTAGATATGTCAACTATCATGACTGGTAAATTTAAACTACCTTGAGATTCAACGCATGTTTGGAGGCTTTGAAAGGCATAGCTATGTCAAACAGTTTTATACCCTGAGCCTTAGGTATCTCGTTATTGTCTTGGGACCTATCGGTACCCTAGACATCCCCAATGAACCGAGACCATGTAACACATAGAACTTCGAGTTAAACAATTTATGACCACTTGATGCATGAGTGTCATAAGACGGGGACAGCAAACACTCCACAGAAGAACCCACAACTGAGCACTTCTTGCCTGTGACACTCTTGTGAGTCTTACTGTAAAGACAATCAAGCAATGATCATCGTACACGCTACTCACAATCACGAGGACCACGGACGGTGAGAAATAGGACTTACTGAATAGGTGTATTAACAATATATATTTTTCAAGAGGAGCATACTGCACTTTATGCTATTGTAAACTGAACGGAATAAAAAGACAGCATCTACTGGTTGGTTGCTGCCAGTCCAACTTTGAGGTTCTACACCAAAATTGGTTGGTAACGAATTTTCATTCTGTTTGGAAAGCAGCCGTAATGGGAGGCTGTGAAACCACTGGATTATCGCTTCGACAACTCGAATACCACACACATTGCCAGTTACGTTTCCTTCAGGGTAAGTTGTAGTATTGTAAACGCACCATGAAGCTCTTGCCGTTGATTCCCGTACGCAAAAAAGGTGACAAACAGGTCACTGATAACAACATTACCTCAGCAGCAGATCGTAATATGAGCATGGCCGATTTCGTCATTCAACTGCTGCTTAACTACAACCCGAAAACTATAACCACCAGTGAAGTCATCCGAATCAGAACACAAGCTACACTGTGCGCAAAGTACACTGATCCATATGTTACAGGTTTATTTCAGTTGTAGTCCTGTAATCTCACCAACGATTCTGTGTCAGTTCTTCTCACTGTCCCCCTCAATATGTTAACCCAAATTTTCAGCAACTGCTTACAGATGTGAAAAGCATTTCATACACAACACCGGTTTATCTTCTTGTTTGAATTGACCGGTTAATTAAGAAGCACATTTTAAAAGCCGAGTATTCTGTTACGATGTCTCCAGAGCAATAATGAACATTTCGTACCTGCATACATTATTTTCTTTTGTGCAAAACAGTCTAAAACAAAGAGCATTATTTCTCTAAAATTGAATCTCGCAGTCCACGAGACACTCGTAATTCGCCGTGGGGTTTAAAGTGGTTACACACCAATATAACTAATGACCTATAAGTGCTCCCGCTGAATGACGTTTCTTATCTTTCTTCATCCTGGATAACTTTCGAAACATTCACAATAGTCAATTTTTTCAACTGTTCCATATTTCACACTTATCTATCACCATTGCCATAGGAAGTGATTCGTGGTTTGACATTACACCTAGACCTGTTCTTGCCATCTTCTTCACAAGCACACTCAGATTCAAGGTATCACGTTCACGCACACTACTGACATTGAGCCTGATACTTGCCCTATTTGAATTTGTCATTTTGCTCGAATATTTGCGTAGACTGAATCTGTCGTGCACACCTGCTAGCCACGCACTGTCATGCTCCGGTGCACAGTGATGAATGTTATGACAATGTTGCCGCACACTTGATTGGATGCCACACACTCAAACAGAGGATTCATGCAGTTTTAAAGAGGTCAAACCCGAATGGATTGTGAGTTGGAGTAATGGATGGAGAGATCTTATTATGCATATCGCCCTAATTCGTTATCATGTTACTGGTCAGATTGTGGTTAGTTGGAGGACACAGAAGATACGTGTGATTCGTCACATGAAAATGATGACTCGATCAATCATACAGTCAAAACCACGGAGACCGTGATCCACACAACAACAACATCATCATCATCACCATCAACTACTACTGCTACAACAACAAGAAGAACAACAATAACAACAAAAACACCAACAGCAACGGAAACAACAGCCCCCCATTCTCATTGGGTGAAGTGGATCCGCGGACATTGGTTCTCCCGAATTGCACAAGGATTGAGTGGTAGTGACAGAATCGTTGTTCCATCGCGAACTACTACAACAAATTCGATGCTCCCGTGCAAACGTGTGCGTTGCTGTGTTCACTGAATGCAGTATGCTACTGAAACAGATGTTATTCTCATTCGTGTCTCAGTCTCAGTTTAATTCCTCACTTTGTTGTGCTCATCCCTGCTGGATTTACGTTCGTGTCCAAGTGCATGCTACTTGAATATACGTAATCTGATGTATCACATGCAGCTGCTAGAATGGCTTAATGTCCCGTCGAATGCAGCTTGTATGCACAATACTCCATAATTCGTTCCATCACTCACACTTGAACACGGTGTTCGCATTCAGATAATCCTTCTGGCCAGCCTATTTCGGAACGGAGCAGTTGACTCGAGTTTCTCTCTCACTAGAATTCACCAGTGTTGCACATGTTTGCCGCGGTTGGTGTTTGAACTCGGGCCATGTGTTTCACGAGACAACCCTGTTGACTGGATACATTGTTCCACATTGGCTTGTACTGAATGCGTGTTTTCATCACTGTATAATTGTGTGTATTGTGAGTATTGGTTTGTGACTATGGTTAATTTCTCCATACAGCGTAATAATAATGCATATCCTTGATAACGTTTAGAGCCACGTCAAGTCCTGCGGCCATCCTCATTATATCACAGTCATCCTCGTAGACGAAGCAACCCGCTCTGGTGAAAGGATTCACATGTGGATAACGGATGCAAATAATCCATCGTGGAGTTTATCCTCGTTGGTTCGTCAGGCTGGAATGGTGACCCCATCACCTAGTGACAAAAGCATTCTCCGCATACACGAATTCTTTGGGCGACCACCACGCATGCCACAGTGTGAAATGTGAGATCATCCTTGGTTGTCTTTGCACTTCCACTTACATGCTACAGCAGCGGAGAAGAAAATGCGTGTAATGAATCAGAAAAACGGTATTTGGTAAACGACACGTCGAGTCGTTAGAAGACAAAGGCCCGTAGGGTAAGGCTTTACTCTTCTGAGAAGGACGGTACAGTGGCTGTAATGTATGAAAGATAGATGATTGATACGAATAAGCAAACGTGAATTAAGACCAAATGTTAATAACAAGCAAATGTTAATACATTCTCCCTCACTGATAAACGGACGAAATGAAACAAATATCTGTCGTATTCAGGAGGAAAATTGCGAGAAAGCTATGACTATGCTTCGCGGCTCCTCAGACTATACGGGTGAAGACGTTGTTGCTTTTGCTTCAATAGTTCATAATTGGCTGGAGTAAGAAATTCAGCGGCCTCATCGTTGGAACACATTTCATGTGCGACTTCTGTCGCCTCGATCAGGTCATTAGCGTCAGGTAAATATTCTGAGGTTTCAAGGTCATCGGGTTCCTCGCGAGGAGCTAGGTGTTTCACCGACACTGTCTCTTCTTTCCCGTTCGGCAGTCGGACGTGTGCATACTGCGGGTTGCAGTCCAGTAGTTCAACTTCCTCCACTACAGGATCGTATTTGGAAGCTCGTTGTTGTTTCTTCAAAAGTACAGGACCACCTGAAATTAACCACTTGGGAAGCGATGTTCCGGAATTTGACCGTCGATTAAAGCTGAACATTCGCTCATGCGGTGTCGCATTTGTGGACGTACAAAGTAGGGATCTCACAGAGTGTAGAGCATCTAAAAGTGCTGATTCCCAGTAACTGATTCGAAGATTCCCGGACTTCAGTGTGAGTGTTATAGCTTTCCAAAGTGTTGAGTTAGGCCGTTCTACTTGGCCATTTCCAGCTGGGTTATATGGTGTGGTTCTGCTGGTAGCCACACCTTTTCCGTGGAGGAAATTTGTCAGTTCTGAAGACATGAATGCTGCACCACGGTCCGTATGTACGAAAGCAGGCAATCCAAAAATAGAAAATAGTTGACAAAAACAATTAATGACAGTAGAAGAGGATATGTCAGAGCATGCAAAAGCAAAAGGAAATCGAGAAAACTCGTCAATAACAGTAAGAAGGTATTTATTACAAGAAGTAGATGGGAGAGGTCCTCTGAAATCAACACTTAATCTTTCGAAAGGTTGCGTCGCTTCAATGTGGTTCGCCCTCGGTGGTGTATAAAACCTGGGTTTGCGTTCGGCACATGTTGAGCACCGAGCAATGGATGCTTTCACGTCTCCGGTAGAAGATGGAAGTTTCTTTGATCTCACAAAGTGTAACATACGTGTAACACCAGGATGACACAATGATTCATGTAGTTGTTTGAGATCACATGGGTTCATGGAAGCACAATAACCTCGTGATAAGGCGTCAGCAGCCTGGTCCTCTTTACCAGGCCTGTAAACAACGTCATAACTAAAACATGAGAGTTCGATTCTCCATCGCAGGATTTTATCATTTTTTACTTTTCCTTTATGCTTATCATCAAACATAAAAGATACAGATTGCTGATCAGTCAAGAGTTTAAAATGGACACCAAGGAGATAATGTCTCCATTTGCGAAGAGCTTCGACGATAGCGTAGGCTTCCTTTTCAACAGGGGAATGGTTTCTTTCACTAGGATTGAGAGTTCGCGAGAAAAATGCAACGGGTCGACCATCTTGGTTGAGTGTCGCGGCTACGGCCGTATCGGAGACATCGGTTTCTACAACTAGGGGTATTTGGTAGTTGACAGTGACCACTGCAGCGTTCTCAAGCTCACGCTTGAGGTCTTCAAAAGTTTGTTTAACGCGATCTGGAAGCGGGAAAATCTTGTTGTGTATGAGATTATGAATCTTGTCAGAAAAATGAGAGATCCAGTTAGAGTAGTAAGCAAACATTCCAACGGTCCTCTGCTGAGATTTGAGGTCGGGAGGAGGTGGGAGTTCACGTAATGCTCGGAATCTTTCAGGATCTGGTTTTATAACACCATGAGATATCTGGAAGCCGAGGAGAGTGATTGTATGAGCGGCGATCGTGGTCTTGTCCTCGTTGAAAGTGAGGCCGTATTCTTTGGCAGCATTCAGAAATTTGCCGTAGTTTATATTGTGTTCTGACATGTTTTGGCCGCAGATGGTGACATTGTCGACGTAAGCGAAAGTATCTTTCAAATTGGCTTTCGTGATTATGTTGTTAATGAGCCGCTGGAAACAGGCAACACCGTTCGTAACACCGAAAGGAATGCGGCAAAACTGATATAGGTTACCGCAAGCTTCAAAAGCTGTGTACAGCTTCTCGTCTTCTCTAATTGGGACTTCGTGATAGGCACTCTGGAGATCCAAGGTGGTGTAGACCTCGTATTGTGATATTTTCTCCACCAACTCGTCAATGCGAGGTAAGGGATACGCATCCAAATACGTGGAACGATTAACTGTTTGGCTATAATCCACAACCATACGCTTCTTATGGTTTACATTCGATGTCATCAGTACCTGGGCTCTCCACGACGAACAAGATGGTTCAATTATTCTTTCGGCGAGTAAACGACGCACTTCTGACTCCACGAATTTCTGGTCGGGTGAGCTTAGTCTTCGAGATTTTGTGGCAATTGGTTTACAAAGGGGAGAGAGATTGCCAAAAAGTGTTGGGGGTTCTACATAGGCAGCTGTCAGCGAGCACAAGGAAAACGGAGGCTTTGAACCACCGAAGGATATGAGAATATGTTGATGTTGTTTTAGGAAGTCATGACCAAGTAAAACATCGGAACACAAGTTCGGGAGCAAGGAAAGTTTCACCGAAGAATAGCGGTTACCACGGTAATCAACAGTGACGAGACAATGTCCTTGAGTCACACTTGTGTAGGTAGTAGAAGCCATAGAAATAGCAACATTTGAAGGATAGATATGCCAACAGTGTTTATAAGCGATGTCAGAACAAATATAGCTGTCTGAGCTTCCAGTATCAATGAGAGCATTCAGAGAAATTCCGTTCACAGTAATTTGAACTACCGCTTTAGAAAGAGAGGTAGGGAAAGCAGCTGTGCAGACAGTGGACAGCTGAAGTTTGGTACAGGATACCACACGTTTATCACTTTGATTTGACTTACAAACTCGTTGAAAATGGCCCACTTTGTTGCAGTTACGGCAAAGTGCTTCCCTGGCTGGACACTTTGAGCGTGGGTGTTTGTTATATCCACAAAAGAAACATTTGGGTATTGTCGCAGCCAGATTCGAGTCAGGTTTGCCGGAATCTAAAGAGTCAATAGAAACGGGTGAATGCAAAGCACAAGATTCATTGTAGGGCACATGTGGGTGCGTGTACGACAAAGACTGTGATTCTGCTGTTTCCAAAGCTCTAGCTTGAGTGAAAGCTTTGGCCAGATCTATATCGTCTTCCTCCAGTAATCGTTGGCGTACATTGTTTGATAGCATGCCCCGTATGAATGCATCTCGTATCGTTTCATCGTGATAGTCCGAAGCATTGACTGTTTTGAAACCACAATCTTTGGCAAGGCGTTTCAGTTTCTGCATGAACTGATCTAAATTCTGCCCGACCTCCTGCTTGCATGTGCTGAGTAGATGTCGTGCGTAGATGATATTTTTCGGTTTAACGTACAAAGAGATGAGAGCATCGATAGCATCCTTATATTGTTTACAATCCGCGATGTATTCAAAGACATCTAAACTCACGAGGTTTGCGAGAACTTGAAATTTCTCATCGTCGGGTGTTTTGAGAGATGTAAGATAATTTTGAAATGTGAAGTACCAGTGGTTCCATTGTTTTCTTGCGTCAGATGAATCCGGGTCGGTGTCGAATCGTTCCGGTCGTAGTGCTTTGTCCATCAGAAGAGTAAATTGTAATGAATCAGAAAAACGGTATTTGGTAAACGACACGTCGAGTCGTTAGAAGACAAAGGCCCGTAGGGTAAGGCTTTACTCTTCTGAGAAGGACGGTACAGTGGCTGTAATGTATGAAAGATAGATGAGTGATACGAATAAGCAAACGTGAATTAAGACCAAATGTTAATGACAAGCAAATGTTAGTACAATGCGTTTGTTCAAGCAGTCATTGCCCAGTGAGATTGAGAGTATATGGGTCGAATAAAGTTTACTGAACGTTGACACCGGGTTTGCTATTTGGAAGTCTTCTACCTGCACCCTTTCGGACAGAGAGGTCTAACGCGAACAGATTAGATATTGAGTTATTTTGGTGGTTCAGTGTTATGAGGTGCATCTACAAACAAAACAGCCGGGACGCATTACGCCACATCGTTCGGCCGTCCCAGTTCGGATGGTATGGTCGTGGGTGATGGTATGGTTCCACTCAGTCAATCGGATTACAACCGTGCGGTCGAACGCCAGTGCGCTAACCGGACTGTGTTTTCCCTCCTTGATTTCTGATTTCCTCTGCAACGTGATTTGTTCTGACGCTGTGACTTCCATATATGACAGTTGCATTTGATTCGCACGGTGTCTATCGGCCATTTATGGTAATCATTTCGTCCCACAAATTTAGAACCACTATGGCCTAATTTTGACTCTCTCTCCCAATAAACGGTGTTGCTGCGTCTATTCTCTTTCGCAGTTTTGGGTCAAGCTGCTGAGTACGTAACAGAAGGGACAATCCATGATGATCTACTGAGCCAAACAGGACCGTGTGATAAGCATACTATCAGAATCAACCAGGTCAAGCAGAACTGCCGGTTGAGATCTGATGAACTGTAACTTCTTGGTACTTCTAATTGGAAAATGGTACAGTGCGGAGTTCTTATTCAGGAAAACCGGCACCTGTTCACTTCCACTCGTCTAATTCCTGGCCGCGCAGGTTTTTGAAATAAGGGTTTCAGACAGGAACCCTGATCGTTCTTTTGTCTACAATTGGATGTGCAAGCGGCATCCGTACTTCATGTACAACCGTACAGTTTCGTGCGACAAGTGTTTTGACATTGCACTGACCATTTCGCAATAAAAAGCAAATCTTTCGGTCTGTTTGCCTAGGACAGCCCTGTTTCACGCCAGTGACAGTGTCAAAATCATCAGAGTTCGATCCACACGATTACAACTTCGCTTTTAAACCCACATTCACTAGTTCGAGTAAACTGACTTCCCTGGACACCCATACTTACCAAGTACTGTTCACAATGCCCCACAGTCCTCCTTAATGAAATCCACGAAGAATTCATACAGTGACTGATTGCTTTCACAGCACTTCTTCGGGGCCTGTCGAACAGCGAGCGTCATGTCGATCGTAATGTGACTCACCCATAATCTACACTGCTGCTCAGAAACTTTTGTCTCCAAGAATTCCACATTTAGTCGGTTCTGCAGAACACTTGCTAACACTTCCCTAATGCAACTCAGCAGACTGATGTCCCGATCACTGATGGTGTATTGTTTGCTACCAACACCCTTAAACAAAGCTACGATATGGGCATCCTTGAACTCTTGTGGCATTAGTTTCTGTTCCCAAACAGAGAGAATCAAATGGAACAAATCAGGCCATTCTTCAGAGGTTCCCTCGACAATCCACCATCGATTGCAGTCCTTCCTTCTGGTGGTTGTACTATAAGTCTCTGCACCTCCAGCAAATCTGGGCAGATAACACGTGAAACATTGACGTTTATTTTGTGGCAAGCCATTTACGGTCTCCAATCAATGGCAGCAGGACGGTTTAGTAGGCTACTAAATTGTTTGCACTGGGATTTCATGAAGTTCTCCGGTTGCATGCACGAAAAGCCAGAGTCGCCGTCAGTCACTTCTTCAATAGACTAGATGGCAAAATCAATTTGTGTAACGCATCAAACTGCTTATTTTGTTGGCGGTCAACG
The DNA here is from genome assembly GCA_008508345.1 of Paragonimus westermani. Lineage (NCBI taxonomy): Eukaryota > Metazoa > Platyhelminthes > Trematoda > Plagiorchiida > Troglotrematidae > Paragonimus > Paragonimus westermani. The sequence continues at coordinate 9,556 of QNGE01002677.1, forward strand.
TGGAGTTGCAGGTTGTCTCCATTCTCCACCAATCGTCCTTGATCCTGCGAAGCCTTTCGATGAACTGTCGACCAACACTCCGCGAAGTAGCTCTTTTGGCTTCATTATCCGAGTCCATTGTGGAAACAGCAGACGGTCCACTCAGTCCTTGTATCACGTGGGAGATGGTTAGATCTTTGTAATCGGACCAGTCCAGTTGTCGCTGGTGCTGAATACCTATAGACTGGATGACTGGTGCTGTGGTCTCTTCCTTGAGGTGTTGCCACGTAACCTGCGTTTTAGAAGAACGGCAACTGCACACTGTAAAGTAGTTTTCATCTTTGAGTTCAACAGTTGTTTAAAACCCAGTTTCTGCGGTTGTCCGGGCGATCTACAACAAGCAGGTTTGCAGACATGAGTGAACAATTTGGTTCTGATTAGTCTGTGGTGTGTGCAACAATCAGGCCTGTGTATCATTCGCGTGATGCGCACTTCACAGACGTCACGCTGTCACACAATAATAAGTAAGTGGGTACACGTCATGATATCGCTCGTATCCAACTGTAACCAGGTTTCCGTGATGTTGACAACCCCTACCTTCCGGAACGAAAGCAAAAGTCAGTCTTCGTGGCACAAAGCAAATCTGTTTATTGAGTTTCTGTTCGTTATTTTATGGACAAGACGCATCAGTAAAATGAAGACTTACAATTGGTATTGACGCTTTATCTTTCCCATTGGCCCGCCCGACTCCGCTTGTAGCTCGTTTGTTTTAACGCGTGGCGCAGTTAAACAACTCATTTTACTCCGGTACTCACTATAACAAGATCCGATGTTGGAGCAGCGTGCCATCCTGATTGGTCCCCGCGCTTACACACCAGTGTGTTCGCGTTGTCGACATTGATTGGCCGTAGCCTTCTGCGAATCACTGGTTGACTCCGTATCGATGCGTTTGTCCAGTCCACTTTCTCTACACGTGATAGTCACTAACTCACGAGTAACACATAGTTAGAGCGGACGATCGCCGTTCTTTCTGACTGTATCAATGATATAGGGTCCAAGAACTACTGGCTAGGCTGCTGAGTCGTGCTCAGTTTGCACGCTGAAGTCACCCAGAGTGAACAATTGGTCACTCATGGTGTCAAACAGATTGTGACGGTCATCTGATCATAGAACCTGTCCTTTGCGTCATCATCGTGATATGTAGTCGGATAGTAAACACTACGAAATGAAGTGGAGTTACCTCAACCGAGTCACAGGCGCATGGACAAGATTCGAGGGCCGGTGGCATGCGGTTCGCTTATCGTAAAAGCACTGATGCTGTCAGAGACTGAGAATTAGGCACCGTGTTACGGAGCCTAATAAAATAAGTGCCCATCAATTACTTCTCAGCAGTTATCTTTGCCTGTAAGCTTCATTTCACTCTAGGCTGCGGTATCTGTGCCGTATAAGCTCAGTTCCACAGTGATGAGTGCATTGCAGCGTTTCGGCCGTCAGGCAATGTGTTGATCCAGCATCATACGCACATCCCATGTCTCAGCGGAAAACGTCTTGCACCCACGTGCACGCCGTATATTACCAAGCGGGATCTCAGGCCGAATCTTTGACTCAGCAATTTGACTTACTGGACAAACGGAAACAGGATTTCCTTGGGAGACTCTACTTGGAACCACTTAGCAGAGTCACAGTGAATAAGACGTTAACGACCCATTCCGATTACCGTTGCGCTCAGCAGATATATTGTAAGCTGCACCAAACTCCTGAGAATTTGTGTGGGTTTCTCGACCACAAAAGATAATAGGCCGGCGTTCACGCTCAACTGCTGAGCGACCGGAGTGTTGCTTGTTCTTGAGTACCTCTTCTAACGCCCCGTCTACAGACAGAAAATAGCAGCGATGCAGCTACAAGTGTAATTTACTTTGTTGACTGATAAGACTTCATATACCCACAAACGTGAAGTGCTTATTTGGAAACTAAACTACAGTGGTCTACGAAACAGTCAGACTGACCAGGTCATAACGGTAAAATGATCCCAACGAGCTCGGGGCTTAAATCTTACTGGTGATACAAACCTTTTGGGAAGAGGCCTTGTCCAAAGACGCACCGTAAGCAAGCCTGATGAGTTCCGATGAGTAATCAGAGCTTAGAACCATGGGACGATTTCCCCAAAGGATGTCAAAATCTTAAGCTCACCTGATTTAAAACTAGGACGGAGTGGTTGTATTATACTTTTCCCAGGAACTACGGATCCCCTCTGCTAGTGACTATTTCAGGTTAACCACTTCTACGGGGACGGTTGAAACCGCAACACATTTCCAGAGTGCGGAACTTGAATATACGGTTTAAGTTTCCCATCCATCTCCGAATAGTTCTTATAGGTCGCATACCATAGCGATTAGTCCAAGTAGATTGGGTTGGGTTATTCACGTTGCTGGACAAAACAAAAAGTTGAACGGAAGATGAACACACTCCGGCCTTACCGAATACTGCTTGCATATTAGCCACAGAATGTGGCTGGGTGCGCGATAAATGATTAGCTGTCTAGGGGATGAGATGATCATGCCAATCTGACCAAACTTTGACAGCAAATTCGGCGATAAACCCATCGCATCCGTTGTTCACATGTCCCAGTTCGGGTAAGAATTTGGAGGCAATTTTAACTTTATGTTTTGTGCGTTCAATTTCCCTGAACGCGGTTGCCCAACTGGCAATTAGCCCGGCGTTGGGATTAGTGAGACGCCCTGTGGTGCATATGGAATGTCAGGGGCAAACTAGTAACTCAATCTGGCATATGCAAGTTAGCGAGAAATTTCCAGTACGTGCTAACCACCAGACTAACCCGAATAAAGAAGTACTAACTTTTCGAAAATGCGAAATCAGGTCTACCGAACGTTCTACGGAATGGTACATTTACTCGATTGATGGCCATCAAACTAAACATGCGTTTAATCTATGGCGAACAATGTTTATTTTGTTTTTCTGAGGTTCCAACAGCACCAGTGTCTCTGTGTATCGAAGCCCTACACAATCTGTCCGCAGATCCCTCCAGTCTTTCAAGTCAATGAGGGCAGTGGATACTTTTACTGCCTATCAGGTTCAACGATTTCTGTGGTTTCAAATTAATGAAAAGTCTCAATCGTGGGGTCATTAATTTAAGTCAGCTAGACAGGTAGCGTGTCGCCTCTTGAGATGATCGGGCAACTCCGGTATCACTTACAAGCAGCTCTGGCTGACTGATTCCATGTGATATTCGGCTTTGCCTAATCTATGATCACTGATGCATTGCTCAACAAGGTTTTCATAAGAATGCATGGCAGGAATTGAAATTCCGGTCGTGGCAGCGGTGCACATCAATAGCGTTGTCTAAGAGAAGCGATTAAGTTTTCCCAGTTAACCTGGCGGGTTTGGTATGAGTTGGCCGTGACGCCACGGTCACTCAGTCACACGATAAGCCGGTAGGTGAAAATTTGTCAGCGGTCATATCGATTACATATATTAATCAACATAGTTAAGCATGGGCAGATGGTATGAGCGAGAAATGGTGAAAAGCTAAAAAGGGGACTAATAATCACATAATTATCCAGTTCACTAATCGGTTCTCGTTTTTTTTACATGGATAACCTGTAAAATGGGAAGAAACTGTTACCTCATTTGTTATAGTGCGCTTAATTGGGAACACTCAATGCCATAAATCCTATTACAGGGATACAATTTTGTGGATAACTACTTGGTAACGCTGGAATACCTTTTTCTCACAAGTGATGAAGTGAGAAAATAAAATGACCAACAGTATTGTGGCGAGGGAAGTCAATTTAAAACGCAGAGATGAACAGACGAGGGACGTGGAGAATACTACCAAAGAGCAGTAGACTGAGCGTGGTGACAAACAACCAATAATGAAGTGTCTTGGGAGTGTTTTCGGGCAAAAAACGAAGGTGTTAAATCTGACACTCATATCTCTTCGGCAACGTTAACAAAAATGTCAGAAGATGAAAATAGGTGGATTTTAATGATTCTTTCAGGCACATCAGCGCCAAGTAACTTATAGCTTTACGTAAACGTCTACTACAAGGGTGAATTGGAAAGGCTGACAACGATCTTAATGGAGGCTGCGCTTCATTAAAAGAAACATGGAACCCAAGGCAAAAACCAATGTTAAGCGGGAATGATGTCACGATGCGACAAGCAGTTAGGTGAATTATCTGTCTGTTGGAGCGGACTGACGAACCCGCTGGGCTCAAAGTTCATAAAGGACCATATAGATCGTCCTGTACCTTTAGTCGGCGGATAGCTAGATGAGTGGAGTAGTGACGGAACTAGTAAGCGGAACCTTCTGAGCGTCCATAGCTTCAGGGTTAGAATAACAATGTGGCGGCGAAAGCCTGAAACATGGAAAACAGGAGCACTATGTGAACTAAGGTAATGTTTAAGTGACAAGCCAAACATTGTAAACAGATCTAGAACCAGCAAAAACTAACCTACTCAAAACGAAAACCCTACATCTTACAAAACCGCAGTGATCGGAGTTTATGACAAAGTTCTAACCGGCTATTTTTGATCTCTAATTTGATAGGGTGGCCTCTCAGAGAACTACTGTGGGCCATACTGAAAACAGAACTAAGTGAATGGCTAGCTGGTGTGAGCAGTGAAAAGATAAACACATGGTTGCTTCTGAGACGAAAGAACTCTAACTAGTATGGATCCAAGGCTGAGAACCCAACTTCATAAGGTTTAAATTGGAGGATCTGAACGGTCTTGGTGGCACGTCGTTACACCGTAACAAGAACCACTTTGTTCGTTCCAAGATAGGATGGCCAGCTCTGACGGATGTCAGTGTTATAAAGTACTTCAAAATAGTGAGAATTGAACTCACCGAAAAGCCTCTTGAATAACATTGAGGGAGCACTAGCCCTTCCACATTCGTCGGTCCGCTGAGTGAGCTCGAGAGTGTAGGAGGGACCAAGATACCGAAGTTATTCTCATCCAAGACTGGCTGAAGAGATATGTCGCTAAGATGACTGATGGTATTTGTCAAGCAGCGAATGTGCATAACCTCTTACCTTCTGGCGTTGAAAACCGGCTTATTTACATGAAGGTGATCATGCAGACGTTTCAGGTCATTTTGTAGGGTGACTAAGTCACCACATGTGTTCGTGACACTGCAAGGTTTGACATTATCTGCGAACAGTAACGAAGGGGACGATATCAAAATAGGATGATCCATTTTATAGACGGGAATAAAAGCGGACCAAGATTAGAACATTGGGGAAAAATTCAGTAGCTTGGAAAATACAAAACGCAAAGTTTGCGTGCAATCCATATAGCAGATTAGTGAGGTAAGTTACCGGCGATCAAGTGAGTTTAACTTGCGTTAGAAAAAAATGCAGTTTGAAAAGCAGAACGGAATGATTTACGCTTTCGATAATGTTGGCCAATACTGGGTATACACTACCTATTCCGATACTCTGGTCAACTGCTTTCGTCCTCACGTCAGTGGGTAGAAGAAGATTTGTAGTACACGATCGTCCCTTGAGATGGTCGTGACTTCTCTTTACAGAAAAGGTTGTGAGAAATCATGAAAAAAAATTGTACACGAATGCTTGTATTAATACAGAGGCACACGATAGCAAGCTAATTAGAAGATAATCATTAGAAATATTTAATCCAACTACCTTGAGGACAGAGGCGATGTTCTCTAATTGCTGACTGCTGGGTACTGCTGGAATGGAAGTGGATTGGGTGAACAGTATGCTGGGTGCTAGGCAATCTGGTCACACGCTTCGCGGATGGCTTTTAAGAAACGCCATTTAGATCGAGAGAACAGTGTTTAAGGGGCCGCAGTTCATCGAGAGCAGAAGAAAAGAAGTGTCCACATTTCTCTCGCTTTCAAACTTGATGACGGAAGAAACCCGAACGAAAGGCGACGCATGAGCAAAAAGACTGCTGGTAAAGTCCCCGAAAATAGTTGCAGGTTCTGCATCAGAGTTTATGAGTCCTGTCGGATCGAGCAGTTGAGGCATTCCCCTTAAGCTTTATGAGCCGTCGTCAAAAACCGAACTAGGCTTTTCGGAACGGCAACGGAGTGTTTGGTAGACCTTTGCTTATACTGATATCGACCTTTGCAAGCGAGTGTGTACTCTATTCAGTCTTTCTCTACTCCAGAATGCCGATAACTCCTCTACTTTTCGTTATGAAAAACTTTTGTGTCCGACACTGTAAGTGCTATGGCGGCTTGTTATTGCTTCATGGCAGCCAGTGATGCGTTTTCATTAACGACTGTGGGGAGGGCTGCAATGAATCTCATACACAGTTTGTTAACAGAGAGATAGATCAAACTCTTGGTAAAAATCACTTTGCGTACTCCAGTTCCAATGTAGATGAGGAATACGTGACAGAGACATGCTCAACAGATCTTTGATCACAAGAATGATATGTATATTTATATATCTTAGTGTGTTCACAGCAGAATTCCACAGTCCAGCACAACAGTCTGAGAAAACTGAGACAACAGTTTCTTCGGTAGGACGGCGCATACTATCAAAATTTCACAACGTGGAGTTGATCGCAGCCTGAATATCCATAATGCGCCATCGTAGCTGGCGACTCGGAAACTTTGCCGAGGTCCTCATTGAATTCGTTCATACCTGTCATACGTGTTCAGAAACAACTATGTGTGAGCTTCAATCTGCCATGGAACTTATCTGTAGTGGGTATCACTCAAGTCGCAACGTTTGATGCTCACCCGTTTTAACACCGCTGGCTTGAAACTAGGAACGGTAGTGTCTATTTGATGCTGCTGCGCCCCTGCGAGCCACTACCATTGTTAAAAAGCCGTCAGAATTTATTTCAGTCATTATTAATTCATTGTGAGCACAGGTGAAACCGCCAGACGGTAACGTACCAACAAATTCGACAAGGTTCTAGAGGGGTACCACGAGGGTACAACGAAGAAAGTATAAACGTAACAAATAACATCCGCAAATATCAAGGTTTTGAACTCAACCACGTAAGTGTTCGTAAGAACGTAACCGACAGCGAACTACGGGGTTGAAAAAAAATTAACATACTAAATGCCGTCAGCGGTGTAAGTTAGTACCCTCTAACCGAGTTACTAATTAGCTGTGTGACATACTCAGAAGCGGTTCACCACATTATTTTTCGTGCATATTGTAGTAACTATTTTTGCATTGGAAATCTAAGTAGCCCTTAGGTATGCAGAAGGGATACGTTATGTTTAAGACAGCACAACACATCAGATGATCAGCAGTAGCGCAGTTGTTACTGTGTCGCTATGGGAACAGCGAATTAATGAAAAGTTGGAGTGAAAAACAAGAGGGTGGACTGATCGTATCAAATTCATAGGTCTACGGAAATGCTTTGGTAAGACTAATCCGGTGGAATACAAAGTGGAGGTGTTGCCCACTGGAAAAATACTGGAACTTAACGACAACACTTGTTGTTTCAACCTCCGGTTTAGGTCCGTTATTTGATGAAATGATTACAACGCATCTGGACTAGTGCATCTGAAGGTTCACGTGAATTTTCTCACATGCGATTAATTGCTCTGAAATAACGCGCTTAACGCGTACACTTTGGTAAACTCATTGTCTACGGCCATGATCCACCAATACACTAGGCTATATCAAAAAAACTTTGTGGGGGATACGTGCAGCAACGGGGCTGAATGCACCTGACTCATTAATGCTTACTCTCTGGTTGTGTTGACCGGATCATCAGTTTAGTGATCTGTTGTTGCGACCGGAAACCGTATTTTCTCAGGAACCAGACATACGTTTCGATAACGTGTTTTGTAGTCGCTTGTTATTACAAAGCGTACCAAGTAGTGGGGTCAGGCTACGATCAGAACAATAGTTCAGTATATTTAACATAAATTGATACGGTGAAATTTGTATGAGTTGAACAACATTCGCAGGTAATCATAGGTTTGGTAGTCCCATAGTGCTTTCAGCCACCCGTTTTAGGAAAGAAGCACCATACACGAGTTTCGCTATCACTAGTGTTGGTCTGCAACACCCATTCTTGGTGATTTATTTGTTCTGTTCAAAGGAGTTGACACACTACTATTCCCAGTTCACTACTTTCATAACTAACCGCTTCAGTTTGACTTCAGCTCATCTGTTGATAAACTACACTACACATATTAACATTTTGCTGGGGAAATTTGCATGAGGAGACAAAAGCATTTGTTAGAGGTTACAAAATATTTGCGAAACAAGGGGAAAAGCGCCGAAGCTCAGCGTCAAGTTGTGTTCGGCATATTGATCTTTGTGGTGCTAAGCAGTAAATAAATCGGTTTTGAGCGCGGTAATTCATCAGATCGAACAGACGACGAAGATTTCGCGGGTACGATTATTAACTGATCGACGTCAACCAACTGGACAGCCGTGAACATATCTTGCAAAGTTGCACATGTACACAAAGGTGCGTTCAGCGGCCCAGTGGTGAGTGAGACAATTAACCAAAGTTGTGTACATTGAAACAGACATTAGAACTCGAGAATAGTCACACGGAGTGTACTGCCCAAAAGCCACGTTTAAACTGGTGTGTATGGGGTCTTAAAAGCTATTTGTGTGTTTACAACCAACACCTATAAGTAGTTGCCTATATCGATCCAGTGCATGTATCGGACCGCCTGGGTCTATTGCAATTGACCCGGCCATTACCGGAGAGTGTGACCTAATAACACAACGGTTCCGTTCGCTTCACTTCACAGGACTTCGAGGCTAGCATACGGTTGATGTCCAGTTTCTTGTACCAGTGAGCTCCAAGGATCCAAATGTTAAGCGAAAAATAGGGAAAAAATTCTTCCCGTTCCCCATTGCTTCAACATCGCAGTTTATCAACTGATGAGACTGCAGGAATGATTACGATCAAGTCCTCATTAAGACTGTGCAAGCCGTCCATTAAGAATTAGTGAAGCGAAAGTGTATTGGAAGTTTAGATGATGGAAGTCAGTGGTGTTGGAAGCATCTTAAACAACCTTGTTGTTAATAGATTAGTAGGCAGGATCGAAGTCAATGCTGGTGCCACCATGATCTCTTTCAGGCTTCTGGATGACGGAACAAAATAGCAAGCTATGGGGGCACAGAGACGGAGGGAGACGACCCATACAGTTGGCCTTACGATAAGAGAAATCCTAAGCAAAGTTTATGGGTCCCAAATGTTATTGTGTAGGTAAGGTGTGAGGAGGAAGCTTGTGAACGTCTGTTGAAGCCAAATTTATTGCACCTGTGTTGTTTTTACTGGGTAACTTCGGCCTGAAATGATGCAGACTGGGGCCAGACTGTGAGGCCAGTCATTAGGTCTCAAGTTTTTCACCTGATGTATGATTCATTTATTGAAGTGTTCTAAGGAGTTGGTTCATAAAATAGTTTTGGCCCAAATGACGGTAGTGTTATCGATATCCAGTCTCATATTCTTGGTGATCTGTCATAGGTTCCGGTTAAGTAGCTTTCCGACGTCTTGGGCGCCGTTTGAATTTGCCAGCTGATCCCCTACGCAAGACCACTAATTGGGGCTATTCGTCTTCCGGGGGTTCATTAACTTGCTAAGGGTGGCCTGATCGACGTGACTGCAATAAACCCGTCCGATTCAACACATGAACCGAATAGGCACAGATACACCTACATATGGGCATCAGTTGTCACTGAGTGGAGTAAATTCAAAACCACTCGTAGAATTGGCGTAGATCAGAAACTCGTTTTTAACCATCGTAATAGAATGGCTAAACAAGATAGCCAACGAAGTCGCATACTGGATTATCTGTATTGTAGGAGTAGACAGCTTGACAAACAGACTACCGTTAGTACTACCTCTGAATAATAACTTCCAGTGGAATTACTCTGGTCCACTTTTTGCGTCACTGTAACTTTAGACCTCTGGTGTTGATTGACGAAATCAACTCGGTACATAGTTGGTACGAACGATCAACGATCTTTGTCACACTTCCGAAGGACTTGCAAACTACCGGTATTTACATATGTTAGTGAGGCTTAACTTATTCAGACAAGGTGAACTAGTTACAAACTTTGGATTACTTAAAGTGGACTGACAATGAATAACCGATGAAACTGAGTTTAATGGATCCTAGATCAGGTGAACAAGCAGGAACCAGGTATTGATATGTCCACCAAGCTTGGCATTTAGGTTTGCAACCTAAATACCAAGCTCGGCGAACATATCAATACCAAAAAAATCAACCAGAGCTACGAACAACACAACCACTGTTCCCAACCACCAGAAGCAGGAGTCAATACCACGCAAGATGTTTCGATTACAGCAGTTTGATAGGGCTCAACATATGGACGAAAAATAACTTCACACAACCAGTCACACAAGTTTGTTGAGGGTCATTCAAACTTGGCAAAGTGCGAAGGACGACGTATATCGTTGACTAAGGTTGGTCAGTCAGATACAAACGTCACAACAACCAGCTGTTGATCGATTTAAGACTGATCACGGTATACCACTATACATCAGTATCAATCAATCAAGATACGTTTCCATTTTTCTAGCCGCAGCGACCGTGTAACCCGAAATCTTCGCCTGTCCACTCTAACCTGCTTCATATTCCTTGCATTATCTTTTCCAACTTAAATACCAAGCTCAGTGAATATCCTCAACCTGAACTGCAGAAAACACCGTCATTGTTTCCAACTATCAGAAATCTCACGATATGTTTGAATTTGAAACGGTTTTTTGATTCCCATCAAATCCTTGTTTCTTTTACTTTTGGGTTTTCGTGTTAGCTGTCCGATATGAACTGGTGAGCAGCCTTTACAGTGTATCTTCCATACGCAACTACTAATCCTCTCATAAAGCAGTATCATCTACTTGTTTGATTAACAAGTCTGATGTCTATTCCGCTCAAAATTCCACAAATGGCTGTTGACACGAGTTTCTTATACGGAGTCACGGTTGTGCTTTGACAATCTATTGACCCATTTGGAACTGAGTTAAACACTGTTGATCGTAGTGTTTTTCAAAGTTTGCTGCGTACACTTTGCTCATTGATGCGATAATTGCTTACCTCTACACAATTGTCTGATCACTTGTTTCCACAGATAGACTTATGACCTTACCTTATACTTACTCTGCTCTTGAGCCACTCTCCACAGGAATGGTTTCCGGTTACGTGATCCACGTGATGGCATAATCGATTCTATTTAATTAGTGGAAAAACGACGTGACCGATCTCTCTTATTGACCACAAAAACATTTTTCGCACTACGGCACCAAACCATCAAATACTTACCAGCAATACAAGTTTAATGCTCATCGGTGTCATCAATGGATTCCAACATGAACTGATCGGGAAACCGAGCTTGGGCATCCAATCTCCCGAATCTTCTGGTGGATTCCATGTGACACAGTTGGTTCGTTGGGTAACTAAATCAAAATGTGACATTTCTGATCGTCCTACACGGTTACGTTGCTCAGCTGGTAGAGTACATGTTGCCCATGAGTATGCTGTTTCTGTTGCTCGTTCGAACCCAGCCGACGTCCAGATTTTTCGCAATTAGGTATCTAGTAGCTTATCACATCTACCAAACCACTTATGAGTGGAACACAAATAACATGAAGTGAATATACCGTGTTGTTACCCCCAATGATCCTCCGGTACGGTATGGCAATCCAAGCTTCAAGGTCAACCGTGCGTAGGCCACAATGCTATAGAGTTTCGAGCTCACCAGTCGAAATCATAAGTGTTATGATTGCCCTGTTGCTTTTGGTTCAGTGACTCTCAATCAGGAAAGACTTCAACTTCATTCATGCTAAATTTGGTGCGGATATCTTGCAAAAGACTTCTACGGTTCGATCACTTGAAAAAATAGTGTGATCCGTGCAGTACAGTTTCATATGGCCTACCCAATTGATTTAATTATCGTTATCTGTGAAAGCAGTTGTGGCTCAAAATAAAACGGTAACCGTATCCACAAGTCCCGATTTTCTCTGTACACTTCCAAGCTAGCAATCAGCCTGAACTAGTTCATCACTTACTGTTAGTCACACTGGATCAACCACTACAAAAATCGAGGTAGGGATTCATTAGTTACATGGATGTACGATTATACATTAGGAATGCTTCATACTTGGTCCCTTTCGCTGGCAGAAGCAGAATTTCATCACATCTGTGGACGAGAATTAGGTCAACTTGACAGTTCGGATGAACTGCCCAACAGGGAAGGAGAAAGTCGAAATAGGTTTGATACCCAACGCCTCATACATGTATATTTGAATACAAAAGTATGATTGAAAACGGGTGTGAATGAGTTGTGAAGTTGAAATAAGAGCGGTAAGAAGATTTCACCTTGCAGATTGCCAGGACCAGTGATGAGTAGCTAGATAACCGGATTTGGTAAACAAGCCTCGAGCTTTAAAGTGATCGAGTTAAGGCTTGACAATAGAGGTTTGGATTCCTCATTCTTTGGGAATTTGAACGTCACCCTACCAGTGCTTTCAGATACGTAGTTATACTCTAGTAATCAAATACGAACTGCTCTTTACATTCCATAAAGCGATAGTAGGTTAAAGTGGTCTAGACAAGCTATATAGTCAAGGGTTGTGTGTGATTTTTACTTGAGTTTCTATTCAGGAGGGAATTCTTTTTTTGAAAAATTTCAACGCTATAGTGGCGCGCGGTAACTGACGAAATCTGGTTGTTACTGTCTTGGGAATTGGCGTAATACGTGCGGTTCTTCAACAGTCAGAAAGTTTCCATTGTGTGGATCACCGAGTAAACAACTCAACTAAAAATTAGCATAAAGTCCAGCATATCCAGCATATCAAGCCCTCAGGTCTGATAGCTTTGCTGGACAAAATCTGCAAAAATTCTCCAGAAATACGTGAGCCCTCAATGAGAGTAGGCTGATCAGTGGAGAAATAAAGCTCTTTAGGATTTGAGAATGGGTTATTAATTGACCTGCAGAAATTGTGACTGAGCTGTTCGGCGTTGAAAACTGGTTTATTGGCAGGATAGCATGATTCCCTCAGTTGTTCCATGAGTTGCCAGTTCTCACGGCGGCATATGCCACCCAGTAATGCGTTAGCATATACGAAGTTCACACCCAGTAGAACGTTCACAATTATACTAAAAACACCATTTGTTTAAGTGGGCAAACTCTTCGAGAGTTTTTGACTTCCCCCGACCTATTTATCCCTTGACTTCATGTACGAATGAGTCAAGTCTTGTAAGGAATTCCTATGGGGCAGGATCAGAGCCCAAACAACCACTTTTATCATTCGTATCTTGAGATTGTACATCGAAATCCCTTGGTTAGAAAGTAAGTTCACTGGAATCATCAGAGTCAGCTGAATCATGCGGTGCCCATGTATTCTTAGCTCTGTACTGGACAGCAGTGAAACAGCATTCAGAAAAGGAAGAGAAAACAAGCAAACAAGGACTGAATTCCAGAAATTTAGATTATTGGAAAATGAACAACACATATATTCGATTGCAGACTTCACAACCAGACAAGCGTTTTGGTTGATCCACTTCGAAAGGAAGCACTATACCCGAGTTTCGCTCAACTTAGAGCTCATCAATACTACACATCTTCACCCCATTCTTAATGTACACTCCGGTCCTCATGTTTATAAAACCTGCGTGTCAAGCACACTATCAATAACCTCATAACGGATACGACCGATCAGTCATATCCAAACGCTCAATCACAATTTTGTGTGAACAATGTTCGTATTGCCCGATCATTTCAAAAGAGGGAGTTGCTGGTCAGGGGTTGCCCACTGGGTTTAGCAGTGGTCACGACTTTACGTTGTCAACGTACAAATCTGCCCGGGGGTTTATCGGCTACCGTGGTTAAAAAACGAATGTTAGAAACAACAGCTTTCCTAGATTAGAACCGTGAGGTATGTCTTTAGTTGCGGAGGGACAGTCAGAGAGTGAATCCCTAACCTTTATATAAAAATATCGGTCTTTCGGACAGCGTGTGGGCCTCAGATGTAAAGTATTATCACAACACCTTAGTACAGCTTCACACGCATAATTGGGTGGCTGACTTGGAAGTAGTTCAGAGAGACATCTACTAGTTTACATCCGTCAACAGTTTTGACCCGTTGTTCCTTGGCTCTAAACCGGTTAGTGTGACATGGAAAAGCTTTTTGATTATCTGGCAGTGTTGTACTCTGTAGATGGTCGTGAGCTATGCACTCTAAAACTTCAAAAAAATAGACAACTAAGTGAATTATTGACAGGCACCCCGCCATCACCCCCTCCAAATTGAAGGATACGGCGTAAGCTCTCCTGAAGCTGGCCCTGGTTCACAGAAGAGTTGAATGACTCATTTGATGGTTATGCCAACTTCCCTATGCATTTTTTCAATACTGTGTTCGGAATAAAATGAGGGTCAAGTCAGTTGTTATCAAAAAGAATCGATACCTTTTGAAACATCACATGTGGCCTGGTGGTTACAGTCTCGAGGTCGCTTCCAGTAGTAATCCGTGTGGCAAATTGTATGTCCAACTGGTAGGCTTATTAAAGTGTTTTGGTCATACACAAATGTTGCTTCACCATATTTACAAAATTTTCATTCTGACGTGCATCTTATGCCTGTCCCTACCCAGTATATCTGTATCAATGCACTTGTTTTCCCGATGGTTCTACTGCTTACCTGTTGTACTGCAGAGCTTAACAGTTACAGCTATTCTGCTTTTGGTCATACCATTAAATCGCATATCAGGTTGCGTTAAGCTTTTGGTGGATCTCATCTCTGTTTTGTAACAAAGATTAATATAGACTTCAATCGAACTCAGATCGCCGTTTTACTTCGGTCTTATATAAGAGCATGTACACACCTTTGACTAACTGAATATAGACGTTTATTTGCCCCAACTCGGTCTAAATGCTCTTCTACTGTTCACTGCTTAGCTTTAATCTAGTTCTTATGATTGAACTATCTAAGAAAATGAATCGGCAAATTTGGGAAGGGATACCGCCTGTCAACTGTACTGTTTTTCGTACGTGTGATCTAGGGCCATGGAGCCAGACTGACATTTGCTGGGATGGTCATTAAATCATGTGTTCATCCAACGTGGTGTACAAAACAAAATTTTGGCTTGAAATTATTTTTCTAGGGAACTCCCCATATTACCGTCCGACTGTTCGGCTGGGAAGAACTATGGGTTGACGTGTTTGATCTTGCCGTCTAGTCTGTAAAGCGAAGTGATTCACGAAGGCATGGGACTTCACACCAATCCCACGGAGAAGCAGAAATTGGGCAAACGAACGCCAAAACGGGATGCCTAAACAGCATGCCCTCAACCGTCAGCTGCAGATGATCAGCTGATTCGATCAGATTCCGTCAGCGAACGTGACGCAGTGATCAATGTTGACCCGGAAACCCATTGGTTTGTCAAGGTCATTCAGATCGACTTTAAAGAGATCAGCCAACTGGATGAAGAAAGGATGGCCAGCTACATTCTGGACATGAATGTGAGCACGCCCAATATCTACCATACATCCAAAATGATGCCTTCTTCAACAGAACCTATATCCGGCTGTGGTGTTTATCCGAGAATGTCTGACAATAACACAATGACAATTCAACTACTACGACAATTGGCATCAGATGTCTGTGAACAGAACGGGACCATTAGAGCCTGTCTATCAAATTCAGCAGATATATATTTGCATGCAATGCTATGTCTTATCAACCTACTGAAATCAATGTCAGGAAATCGTTCTTATATTACTCAGCCAATGCCTCAGTTGGAACAGCAAATTTTGAAAGGGCAGGAATTCTGGAATGTTATTGGAGAACAAGATAGTCTAGATAAAAATAAAGCACGTCTTCCTATTAATTTTCTTGGTACGCATTTGAGTTGTTCAGGCTGTCCTCAACAAGACAGAAGGAACTGGTGGATGCAAGATCAATGGGATTATTTGAAATCTTCGCGACCACAGCTTGAACAGGCTTACCCAAGTGTGTGCAAAAACCAACGCACCCAAAGCGTCCCCAATCGATTTATTCCGTTTAAACTACACAACTGCTACATTTCGCCAGCCAATGAACGGAAGAATTTGAGTGTTTATAGTTCACCATCCCCCGCCGTTCCTTTTGATACGGACGACGGTGTGATTGTGATCATTGATCCAATACGGCATCCGATCGCATTCAGTAATTCTGTTCAACAAAGTGGGCATTTCCAAGGACTGTGAGTACTGTCAAACCTTGAATTAGAGAGTTCAACCACCGACGGTAAGCAGTAATGTTTGCACACTGATCTTATACATGAACATTTTTTCATTACTTCCTACAAACCGGAGAACCAGAGCTTAATGATTTAACTGAAATACTCTCATCCCTAGCTTTACATTCAACGTTAAATGCTACACGATGTGCTAAAATTGACCCTGTTTTACTATAGCAATATAAACAAAACATACTAGCTGTCAGCCAGACGGCGTTTCTGAGATTTGGCGTTGTGCAACCAAGTCAGTTTTGAATTTTTACCTTCCCAGTATGTATTGCTTGGCATATTCAATTGTGGTTTGCATTATAATTCATGAGAGTCAACAGCCTAAAAGAATCTCGCGTTTGTAGGGAGGATCAGACAAGACAATGCTTGAATATTCGAAAGGATATCATTTTGCACTGGCACACGACCATCTGAACCAAGTAATAATGAGTACTAAAATAATTGAGTACTTGCGCCGAATCCTACCTTCTTGTGATCAGTGACGAAAAAATGAAGATATACTTGGACTCAGGAGAATTACTTTAACAAAGGAGAATAGACACTGACGAAAATTCCAAAAACATTGGCCGAGTATGAACTGTTTTTTCATTCTTTCATGTCTAGACCTACGTTGAAAGGCTTAGAAAGAATAACGGTTTCAAAGAAAACACATCTCAGCTGGTCAGCAACAATAAGAAAACAAACATGTGTCTCAAGTAAATCGCAATTGCACCAAGTCACATAACAAGCAACAGCTGACTAACCGCAATCAGTGGAATTCGAAAGTATCTTTCCTTTACTACAAAGGTCCTGCTAACTAGGCTCTCTGCAAATCCGGCTTGGTGCCCTGACTGTGTACCTCTAGCATGCATTTGAATTTAGCTGTTGATGACACTGCCATGACATGACTAGACACTGCCGGAATGGTGTTATCTACAGGTCATACGGTTTATTTGTTGCTATGGTTTGTAAAAGATATTTGGTTGCCCATCAACAGCAGAGTTTACAGTATGTGCGTGCACTCAGTTCTCTTCTGTTGATAGCACAGACCTAAATTATTCATACATGCGGGTTTTTGGCAGTTGACCACTGTTGTTCTCGCGAGTTAATTCGCATCAAACGGGTTCTCTGACTGAGAAAAACGACAGTCCATCGGTGCACAACTGGGAAATGCGGAGGTTCGCGGCCGCTAACCGAGGTCATAGAAATACACGGTGTTCGCTGTTTCTGGCATGTGCCTCGTAGAACGACGGGGCGCCTACCGCCCCGTGAATTGTTCAGTATGCCTGCCGATCACTGAAGACGATTAGATGGTTACGGGCTGCAAAAGTCCTGACCACCCCGCTGAAAGAAGTCGCAAGTATCATCTGCCTTGTTGGGGGATGCGAGATCATCTACACCGAGGGTTGGAAACATTCTCAGAATTGACATTTTGTCCCATTAATAGACCAGCCTGTATACGTAAGATTTTTCATTCCTGTTTTTCTTGTTTTTCATGAAGCCTGTTATTTTTTCTCGTCTTCTTCATTCTCCTGCCTTCCGTGCATCCATTATACTTTTGTTCATATTTTTGCCCGTAGACTGTTGCTCGAACGGAGTGCATGATCATCGTCATCTCTACAAGCGGCAGCACACCAGTGGTTCTCACTAGCGTTTACACCCATGAAGAAAAAAGCAAACTTTAAAAGCAAAAAGGAAGAAACTAGAAGGGGAGGGGACCTAACTACTAAAAACAGCTATACCTATATTCAAACATTCAACAGTGAGTTTCGTACACCTTACGAACGGTAGCCAGTGTCATAATACTCACAGACATAGCTGAAAGCTGGAAATGACAATGCTGTTGATGATGATAACGAGGATGGTGATGTGTGTTTGACAAGTTTCTTCCGAGATGGTTATTTGGGCTAGGTGAAGACAAAACAGGATCAGAGTAATTCTTCTCTGACTGGGAGCTATCCTAGCTTAAGCAACTTATGCCAGCATGATAGCGTGTAATGTGTCTTAACTCACTTTAACAGTTTGAGGTTATTGTGTGCGCTTATACTTTAGGAACAGATATGACGAGTAGTGCAAAGTGATATTGAGGCAAGCAAGTGTGCCACATCGTGCACTAGCAAGTAATCACAGAGATTGTGAGAAGTGCTTTGTAAACGTCGATGACGATAAAAATGCTCGGATCACAGCAATAGCTTGTTTCAAACTGTCATTGTACAACCACTGCGCTGGTTATAAAAGATGCACTGAAAATATCCTGCGAAGTTTAGGAAGAAGGACGACAGGGGCATAGCTCTGGCTCACAACTCTTTGCAGTTCTACGTCTGCACTGGCGGAGCACCTACTTATCTAGGACGAACGGGGCAGTTTGGTTTTCTTGATGTTGACTACTTCCCTTCATCGATCCGTCGACTGATTATCGCTGATTATCATTCACTCATCCAGTCACCATTCCATCGCAATTGACGTAACTTCACTAGGCTGTCAATGCTGAGCGTTAAAGGTCAAAATTGGGCGATCGATTGAAAGATGAACAAATTTGTGTTGGCTTCCAGACAGAAGTTTAAAGGAAACAGTATGCATGTAGATGCTCCGGGGTGAATGGCTCAACGATGACGTGGATAGAACTACAAGGGCAAATTGACCGTGTTCTAGTCATTATATAGGCTGCTATTTGTTCGACAGTAAGACGTGTGTCATATTATGTGAAGCACAACATTAACCAATTTTGATACAAGGGCTTGCTGCAAATATGTTTACCATCGATATCCTTCTTTTTGCGTGATCGAGTATTCAAAGATACTGAAGATTTGAGCGATCTATATAGCCCTGTAGACTAGTTTAAGTAGCTTTACGGAGAAAACGACACTCTCCAAGGGAAATCATACTAATCAATCTGTCCACTGTATGTTCGGCCGTATAGGATGTTCTGGATCTAACCTCCAACCAAAAGGAGAGGTGATAAATGAGACAGGCGTGTCTGGCAATCGATTAGTCAAACAAAGTGGCAAATCGAGTGCCATAGCATTGTTTTTCATGTCAGATTTTAGCCGGTCATCCAGGGAGAGCTGAACGTGACTGTTTGCTCTTTCCTTAGATGCACATCGTGCGCCGAGTGTTGGAAAACACGTTATTCAGTCTTTGGGTGACTGGCTTTCAACCGAAAGCATACGAACGGATATGTTGATTGGTGGGTCTCAATAAAATAGCAGCTTTGCTTTCTACCGTACTTGGCAAACTTGAGAGTCGATGACAAGATTATCACTTCCAAATCAGCCCTCAACCTCGGCTACCGGAATGGATCTTATGCACACATTTAATGTGATCCATTATTCGTTATGGCATCGGAAACCTGAAAGTCGCAGTGACTTTTTAATGTGGGGTAACATGTAGATGTTACTTTACTCTCACTTACAGCCTGGTTGTTTTTTGAGGGTTGAAATCGCCCTGAAGCCAGATGCTTTGATTCAGATACACGGATGTTGGTAACTGTATTCCATCAGTTCCTTTTCTACGGTTTGTTCCTAATTCTGTGGTTGCGTGACAGTTAGGCATCAGTGTGAACTACAGATATGCTGCTGTTGTAAGGTTGAAGATGATAGTGATGATGGCGTTTGTGAATTTTCAGTAAGTCGATTTGTCCTGGATATCAGCAGCCATATCGGGTGCGATAGTTTGTAAGCTTCTGAACGGTGTGTATATACTAAACAGATAAGATTTAAATGCAGGTTAAAAATGAGGGAGCACTTCGCAAGATTACCTACTTAAGACACTAAGCTCCCCCTGGCTATTTCGTCAGATCAAAAAAAGACATGTTAACATTTCGTTTACTGGTCATCGATTGCCAAGCCTATAATGACAAAACCACCAATTTGACCCAGTTAACTCGTTCAGGGGACTGCTGAACAATCGAAGTTAATTGACTTTTTGCAAGGCGACACCTATCCGAACCTACCCACCGGATTTGTGTGCACAAAAGTGCCTTAGACAGAATATGGGGTGGCCTTGGTCTTGATTCCGTAACAGTTCTTGAGCATATAGACGTTTATTCACTGTTTGACCCTATTTACCCAACGCATACAGTCAACATGTTTTACGTTTGCGAATATTGAGGGCAATTGAAATGTTAACGTACCACAACGTATCTTATTTCTGATGGTGTTATTAATGTAATCAACGCCCAAACATTAATTGGTTACTATTCTTAAAACCTACTCTAACATTTAACCTCAATCTAATAATTGAACTTCTCTTTAATACCCTTTTGGACAAATGAAAGCTATCTACGCAACGTAATCAAATAAGAGACAAGCTAACTGTTCAAGAAGCCTAGGCATCTAAAGTCAACGAGCTGCTTTTGCCCGACAGAACGGTGGGTGGCGTTGTCATGTTGGGTTCAAGGCCTACACATTTCCGCTCCCAATGGGCTATAATGAACTGACCAGTTAAACTTTACTTAGACAAAGTGTTTTCGTTTCTTGCCGGTCTGAACGATCGATCGGACTGGTGTAAGTGAAGAGAGCATTCGGAGGTGGATGCCAATGTTTTCGATTTCTTGGCCAGTAGGTTTATTACTGCCGAATAATCCGACAGTGGTTTTCCGTTGTGTGTGGTATGTAAATCGACGCGAACGAATAAAGCCTGGTTTTTAGTTTTAAACTGTGAACAAATCAACTGGCTCGAGAATGCCCCTTGAAATCCTCAGAATAATCACAACACGGAAACAGCAGCCATGGGGAATAAGAAAATCAATAACAATAGGTTGAGGAATGTGTATTTGATAACATCTATACTATCATTATCTCAAGTTATGCATTTGATTGATTCCGGACCAGAAGAGGTTAATCCTCCGCACGAACTTCTCCCGGGCGCTGAGGTCAGGGTCGCGCGATCGAATATCGGTGGCTTCGGCAGCGATTACTTTTAGAAATCTCGTCCCTTTGGATCGATTCATTGGCACTTGGTAGTCAATCTGGAAGTCAGTTTTGTTATCGACTGGATTGATATTGTCGCCCAAATAAGTAACACACGCACATGAACACATTTTAATCACACCACTGTTCAAACACTCAAGATGATATTCACGTACACTATCATACAGTTCCCCTATAATATGAACAATATATGATGTGAGAAAACAAATGATTACACACAAAAAGTGATTGTAGAACGTGAAAGTTAGGAAAGGATGGCCAAATTTGAAAAAATTCACCATAGAAATTTGTCCGATAAGTTGCATGTTTTGAAATTTTCAGTTATTCAGCCTCTCCAATGGTGCATGTGAAGTTGCAAAACTGAAAATGGAATTGAAGGCCCAGCATCGGCAGAAGAAACCTTTGCGATATGCTTCTTTTTCTTAGAGCTTTTATGATTGTTGCAGCTTGAAACCCCTACACCAAAGCAGAATATTGACTATAAATTTCTCTGTTCGAAGGTGAAGGTCGATTCGCATTCTGTTAATCACGGTTGATTCGGAAGTCATTACCAGATCTGTAGCACCTCACTGTTAAAAACTTAGGATGAATCCGATGAGAGTGGGAATCCTGTGAACGCAAAACTTGTCAGACTATCCGATGCTTGCTGAGTTACTGATAAGCCATCTCAGACTGACAGTATTTAGGCAAACTGGGAGGATTATATAACCACTTAACTGATTTGCACAGTGTTCTAACTCAGGCTGAAGACTAACATATGAACAGAATGGGTTGGTCTGGAAGCGAACATTTAAGTAGATATAATAACCGGGATATTGTCATTGTTTGAAAACAAGGTATTCAAGATGTCTCACATCGCGTCTGTTTGCTGACCTGGGTCTACTGAAGTCGTTCAACCAGCCGCACACCACCCTTTAGAAAACAAAGATTTCAGTATGAATCGGAACCTGTTGCTTTGTTTCTAGATATTCAATGTCAGGCAGAATTATATATTAAGCTTGGATTTTAAAAAGAATATGAATGCACTTTGAAATTCCGCTGGACAGTGCCATTCACAACTGAATGCGTTTCATCAGAACTAGCAGATCACTGACCAATCAAATTTTAAAAACTTACGTATCAAATGATTT
The DNA here is from genome assembly GCA_008508345.1 of Paragonimus westermani. Classification (NCBI taxonomy): domain Eukaryota; kingdom Metazoa; phylum Platyhelminthes; class Trematoda; order Plagiorchiida; family Troglotrematidae; genus Paragonimus; species Paragonimus westermani. The sequence goes on from QNGE01002677.1 coordinate 31,811, forward strand.
CGGTTCAAGAATACCTCGTTTTTCTTCCTTTTCCGGATCTCCATTAATCAGTCAAAACTCTACTCAGTACACAACAGTGGTCGGACTCTTTTGACAACATTAGAAAATGATTAGATAAGAATAAACGGCTTAGAAACAGTGGATGAATACAATCTTGTAAAACATGTCAAAGGTGCTGTCCATCTGTAGGCTGCTTACGCCTTAACTACGAAAACTGTTGTTTGGTGCTCACTATGAAGCTAGAAGAAACTAAGGTTCTATCTCTTGTTTCAACTTCGGAACTGTTGTCGGACCCCCACAATACACTTGGCAAACTAAATGACCCTAGAGAAAGAAATTCAGTGAACTCTTAGGTGGTATTCACAGAAGCCGAGGTTCCGGTGCTCTACTTCCAGTAGATCGTTCCAGAACCATAACATCCAGCCGCTTCTGTGCAACGATTAACAGCGTCATGCTTCTCAAACAAGACTACACAGGGGTAATTTAAGGGCAATCTGAGGTGGACTGTATTCACCCGGGTCAGTGCGGCACCACTGAGGTGTGCGTCGAAAATTTTAGTCGTCTCCTCACAAGTCCTCCATTAAAGCTGTTAACTAATCGCCTCTTACGATGTTGGCGATTGGCGTAAGGTTTGAGGTGAACAAAAAGTGATTACCTATTCTGCTCTTCTGACGTGTTCTTCTACTCCTGACCTATTTTACTATTTTGACCTGATAGTTAGGTGTCCGTGCTGTTTTGAACTGACGGGATGTGCTGACCAGGACTCCAGTCTTTCCAGGTGTAACCTTGACAGACAGGTCAAAGGGGAGCAGTCAGACAAAATGAAGATGCACGCATAGGATTGTTTATCGAAACAACAATCTTGTATTAGTGATTAGGTCGTGAGGAACGATCGTATGAGCATACAGTAAGACTTTTTAGTTGCAGGATCGCTGACTTCCGAATCAAGAAGGGGGTTAGAAAAGTTGCCCTCAAACAAAGAGCACTCCGATCACCCAGCTGTTGACGGTGACCGCCGGCTCCTTAGCCTGCGCGGTATTACCTGTAGCTATTTTGGTTGTTTGCAAGATGTAGGCAACTTGATGTTGAATGTTTGAATATAAGCCTAGCTACTTCTAGTAGTTAAGCCCCATCCTCTTCTAGTTTCTTCCAACTTCCTGTACAGCTTGCTTTTTCCTCATGGTTGTAAGCGCCGGTGAGAATCACTGATGTTTTGTTGTCAATGATGATGAGGGAGAAATATCTGTTGTAGCTTTGAACACACTCACTGCGCGCAGCAGTGATCAACATCAGACAACAATGCCCTACTCGTCGCACCCTCGGGCTAGGCAAGCCCCTCACTGCCGTGTAAGACTGTTGAGTCATTGGCTCCGAGTAAGTTTTTCCGAGAAAATCCTGTATTCTTTTGTCTCGCGAGCCAGACGTGTGAGTCAAAGACTCGGGATGGAGTCCCTTGAGTCAACCCCCTCCGCGGCACAAACGACCGGGAAAAGTCAGAAATTATCGGTCTTCCGTAAATGACATTACTCACCCATCACGACTTTCCCTTCCTTATTACCCCACAAGTTTTCTGCCTTCTATGTGCCTTCGGGCGATAATCGTTTTCTGAGGCCGAGACAACTGGTAAACATTGGTATCTTCAATGTTCGCACTCTCCGACAAGTCGGTCAGCAAGCTGCAATGTTTGCTTGATTGGATTTCAGTGAACAGTCGCTTGTGTGCTGTTGGACTCAACATATCGGTTAAAGTCTGTCGACACAAATCAGAGCAGCGTTGTCTTTTGTATATTGGCGTACGCTCCAACAGACGGCAGTCTGAATGTTACCAAGGACGCTTACTATGACGCCCTCGTTGACCTTTTGAGACAGACCAATCACTCAGACATCGTTATACTAGCGAACGGTTTGAATGCTCAGCTTGATCGTTTTTTCCCGGTGGAGAATCGGTTGAGAGGTACGTTCAGTGTACGGGCGAACACACAGTGATAGTGGTGAAAGACTACTGCATCTGTGCGGTTTCCACGGTCTCTAGACTTCGAGAACCGTATTCCAACACAGGAAAAGGTGCTGGGTTCCATAGAGACCTCATTGTATTTCTCAGCCGTGGACAAAGCTCGATCATATAGCAGTCAGCTACAGGTGGTGCCACTCAGTTGAGAAATGTCGTCAATTTTGGAGCAACCACCTGTACTCGGACCATGATGTTGTACCCGTCTTGTTTTGTCCTCTGTCCAGAAGACACGCTGGCAAATGCAATGTACTCAACTGGCATTCGAGCGAGGAGAGTGTAAAGAACGCCTATTAGGAAGCACTGGTGAACAGGCTGTTCAATTCGGATCAGGTGAGAGGTCCTAACGAACACAGGTAAAAAGTCACAGCAACTATGAGAGCTTGCTGAGAGGTGTGCCCCGAAGGGGCTGTGCAGCAGAATTGGAGTTCTGTCACGTCTATAAACCCCATGAACAAGCATCTCACAATTGCACCCGGCTCTGAGTATGATGACAACTTCCAGAATTCAAATACAAGCTGTCCAAAAGCTTGTTTGACGACCGTGAGCATCATTCGGCCTAACAGTTGGAAGAAATGGAACGAGTCATTGAACCTAGGAATAGCAGAAAGCTATTTTCCCTGATCCGCGGTTGTACTAGCCGTTGAGGTGGTGCAAGTGGGACCATGTGTGAAAAAGATGGTCCACTTACCACCGGTCACGCACAACGACTCAATAGATGGAGTGAAAATTTTCAGGGACAGTTCAGCTGATCTCAGTCAGATCTTGCGGACGACGGGACCTGAATGGTCAGTTACTAAGTCCCAGACAACCCTCCGTCGGAGGTAGAAGTGGTCCTGGGGCATAGGCAGTTAAAAGGCAACAAGTCTCCTGAATCAGATTTCCTCTATCCTTCCCTTTTCACAGTTGCTGGGGAGAGGTTGAAAACAGAGCTAACAAAATCTTCCAGACAATTTGAGCAACTGAGGAGGCACGTCGTGATTGACGCTTTTCAACAGGAATTCCCGTCTTAAAAAAGCATGAATTCTACGTGACAACCACAAAGACATCAGTCTAGTGTCTGTTGCGTCCAAGTTACTCACTGGTCTTGTGCTACGTCGACTCAGTGAGCCCAGAGGAAGTCAGGTACGCAAAGAACGGACAGGATCCCAATCCGGTCAAGGGCACGTTGATCACACTTTTAATGTGCGACGGGTCTTAGAATGTCGGCACTCATATAAGCAGCCGACGGTCGTGGTCTTTTCAGACCTGAGGGCCGCCTTCGATACAGTTGCTCGTAACGTTCTCTGGAGCTCTCCTTTACAAGGGAGTACCAGAGAAATACATGAATCTAATGAGATCACTGTACGCTCACTCTGTAAGCAGGGTGAGAATTTATGGACAGATGTCTCGGGCGTTCATCACTTCTAGTGGTGTTCGTCAAGGGTGTCCGATTTCCCCCTTCCTGTTCAATTTTGTCATGAACGACATTCTGGAGGGTGGGCTTGGTGTTCAGCTTCTACTTGGCGCTAGACTGACCGATATGGAGTACGCGGACAACACTTTCTTACTTAGCCCATCTACCGAAGTCATACAGATCGTGCTGGACAAAGCAGCCAATCGGGCCGGTTTGTATGGAATGCGCTTCGCACCTACAGAGTGCAGCTTCAAGACTGGGACATTTCCACCCTCTACTTTCTTTATTGCAGGTAATCCGCTTGAGACTGTGGACAGTTTCACATACTTGGGTAACACTATCTCGTCAGCCTGTAATATTGCTGATGAGATATCAGCGAGGGTAGCAAAAGCACGAGTTGCCTTTGACAAACTGCGTCGTCTGTGACGTCGAAAAGACGTTCGGTTTTCGCTGAAAGGAAGGGTATATAAGGCCTGTGTGCGTTCCATTTTGCTGTATTGTTCGGAAACGTGGCCTGTTTACAAGGAAGATATCAACAGGCTTGCTGTGTTTGACCATCGTTGTCTCCATCAATTAACCCACGCTAAGTGGACCCATCGCACGAGCAATACGGCGGTTCACCGGCGCGTATTCCGGAACGCTCGGGATGCGCGATCAATTGGGCAACTAATTACGTTGCACAGCTTGCGATGGTTAGGTCACGTGCTCCGTATGCCAGCTGAGCGTTTACCATACCGGGCATTATATAGTGAGAACACCAACAGTTGCGTGAAACCACGTAATGGTCAAGCATTAACGTGGTCACGAAATATGAAGACCCTGACCGATAGACTGGGCGAATTCGGTAGGTGTCGCCTGATTGACTGGGGTCCTCATGATCACTCAAACCGCTGGTTAGAGACGCTACCCGAGATGGCGACGCGTCGCAATAAATAGCGTACCTGTATCCATACCATTTCTAGTTCTTCCGCTTAGTCTTCTTTTCGCATTTGTTGACCTTCTTAGTAATGTTTCCTTCTAAAATATTCCACGTCACTGTTGAGATGAGCGGCGGCCCGAGCCACAGTACCCTTTGGTCGGACTCATGGCTACTATAATGATGATGAAGACGATACACACAGTATGCCTCTTTGGTGAGTGGACAACAAACAAACCGGCGCCTTTAAATTCAACTGACAACTAAAAGGTTGTTAACGTTGGCTGCTGGCTCTGGTAATCAGTAAAGGGGTTGTAACTCATGGGTTAATTCGAACCAATCTGGTTGTATCCGATCTGAGACAACTGTTTTCGGAGTCCAAACAACATCATGGAGAAAAGCTGCATTGTGTGTTACTGGTGGAAAGCTTAAAAGACTGGTTTCTCAGGATGTTTTTTTGTGAGGGAAAAATACCGCAAGAAATTGGTTATAAATTAGCCAACACGAAGTAGTTTCAGAGTGTTTGATTATCAAGATATATACAGGTTAAGATAAACAAAATTCCTGCACACGCAACTGAATTTGACGTGCACTAATGAGAACACATTCGGAAAAGCAAAGTATAATGATTCAGACAAACAATCAGAGAAATGCGGTAACATCAGAAGGAAGTAAGAAAAGAAATTCCGTCACGCCCATTCAAAACACACTGGGAAAGCACTTCAATGTGTAACAATCAAACAAACAGCTAACTGGAGGTAAGATTGGAAGACTGGAAACACTTTTTCTCAACCCAATGTTATCAAATTTTAAGCCGATTTACTTGCTTTTCAGGGTGGTAATTGTTACACGTTTGCCAACTGCGGTCGACTGACTCCAAAATTTCCTAGGGTCTATTCGTTGATCAGGTACGTAATTAGGTCTGCTTACATCACTAACTAGTTCAGATTTCTAAAGGAATTTTCGTAATCTACTTACTTAATCAGTGCTCAGAACACAGAGGGTAAAGGTGAACCAGTTGATTCCACCTTGTGTGTATCTGTAAACCGGAAGTTCCAAGCCCCTTGGGTGGCGAGGCATTTTTAAAGGTCGCGCGACCTGAATAAAAGACTCCAGAATATAGACGTTGAGTGCCTATTGGTGTCACAATGATGACTTTTGGTATCGACTTAATTCGGTTTAATGGTTCGAGAACCAATTTGCATTGTCATTCAAAAATGCGTCGGATTCCTCAGTTATAAGTAGGCACGTCGTTTTAAGAATAATAAATGGCCAGCGACGTTAACATACGTAAATGATGTACTTGGTTTCTGTTCCATGATGGTGGGTTGTGACAAAACAATACTTACCAGAAAACGAGGATCACTGAATTAAGAGTTGACGAAGAAATCCACCTGATATAACTGTTTTGGAAATGAAGAATGGTATCAATGGGTCGCAACTCCATGCTACTACTGTGTGTTGATAGCACCAAAATTCGCCATATGGTGAATAATACCATAGAACCTGAGAAATGACAGAACGATTCGGATGTCTCATTCGGTCAAGAATGGACTACCGTGTAAGTTACACAGACGCGATGTAATGTATCTTCGCAAATCACCCCATACAAAATTGTATGTTGGAGGTAGGAAGTTGGCTACTACCATGAACGAACATATGTATCCGATCGCTTCAGGTTCTCCTCGAAGTAAGTTTTGATGCCCAAGAAAGTTAACTCTGTGAGTGCATTTAATGACGCGGTGCAGTGAAAGCCGTAAGGAAGCTGTATCGCTGATGACGCCTTACTCTCACTTGCAGCTCGGTTGTGTTGTTTGCAAGGTGTAGGCACCTTGATGCTGAACGTTTGAATAGGGACGTAGTCATTTTCAGTAGTTAGGTCCCTTCCCGTCCCCTTCTTTTTCGTTCTCTCTTTCTATATAGGGTTTGCTGTTTCTTCATGGTTGTGTGGCAGTTAAGCATTAGTGTGAACCACTGATGTATTGCTGTCTATGATGACTATGATGATGATGAACTCTGTACTCAGACTGCTGTACAAGCGTGTACAATGGCACACTCAATGAACGTTCGTTTGGTAATTAAGCCAACGAGTCGAGGTATGACATTCGACCAATGCAACTGTAGTTTTTCAGCGTATAATGGCCCACCACAAACCAAAATTTCATTTAAAGATTGTAGTAATCAGACAGAGCCGGATAACCAATCAACGAGACAAACTAAAACAATGATTGGATGGTTACATCAAATAATACCTATATTAGCCAGCCAATGGGACACACTAACAGGACAAATCAGCTAACAAACCGGGGACCGAAAATATCAAATCCCACCATACTCAAAACCTGCGAACCCGCGTGCTCCCATAAAAAATGACTATTCAAGGGGAAGGGAACGACGGTTCCTCTTTATTTCTTGGTACTCGAGTTTTATATACTTTCATTCTGCAAGTTGTTACGAAAGCAGTCAGCCTGACGAATTCATTCGAGTTAGCGACAGATGATTAGTCCCAATTCATATAACCACCACATCCTGCTCGTTGTTAATTATGGTGACAACACCCCGTTCACCATTACTGCTAAAGAGAGCAACTATCCGACCATTTGCGTTGATGACAAACTGCCATGCAACCAAAACAAAAGGACTGATTACAATGAGACTGGACCTTCACGTGAAGTGAGAAACTGCATGTCTCGGGGACCGATTAGGCTTAACTGAACGGCGTGATGATTACACTGACAGAATCAGTCATGTCACGCAGGTCAACAGGTGGGGGTTTGATGAACTACGTTCTTTTGATCTTTCAGGTTGGGGGTTGAGAGAAGGCTGGCATCTTTTCTCAGAGAAAGTAGTATTAGTTACAGTATGCAGTCACCCAGCCGCTGCTTTGATGTAGAGGATTTTGGGTCGAAGGTTGTGGTTGAGGATTCTAATCGTCCCCTTGTACAAGTCCGGACGCCCTGGCAGTATCCCAGCCCATAAGCAGCCGAGTGTTCACATATCGTTTGGTTTTACACGGATATGATGCATATTGTACACTAGGACGTCTTGTCATGAACCTGTCACACTCCATTCCTACCAGCGTTCGTTCGACCGTAGCGCCCGCATGACCGAAAATTTGATAAAGCACATACGAACATCATAACAAAAGTCTCACCATAATTTTCAAATCGCCGACATGCGGTCTTGGGTTAAACGTCTCACCCGTAACTGACGAGAGGTAGCCAGAACATTGGGAGGTCGAACGGATTGCTACAGTAAGCTTTTAACCATACTTGGACAGGTTGATTTAACTGTGTCAGTTATCGCATTAAATCGACACATGTAAAGTAACCTAATATTTTATATGGGATCCTTCACTGCGAGATACGCATACGTTTGGCAGAGATGAGAATGATGATCCTAGCTAATTCAAATGAGCGACCTGAGATACACTTAGCCAATCAACACCAACCAAGTGTTAGCAACCAACACACAAATAATCCAGTCAACCCGAACTTTTCGGTAGATGGGACTGAGTAATCCGTACACTCCTAAATCCAGATACAACCTGGGAATCGCACGGTTACCGATGGGAACTGCGGCTGCGGTCGCTATCGTTTCCATCTTGGCTTGGGTGATATTTAGTCCATGTGCCCCGACATGTCGTGCGATCGGATAAAACTGAAAGCTTCGCCGACTCCCTAACCCGAATACACGCGAATCAGAAAACCGAATTGTTCAGAAATAGAACTTGTGTTAGAAAGATGGAGTGACGCCCGAAAACGAAAACCCTGGACCAAATTATGAATACATAGTACACATAGCCAATAACCGCGGCAACGTAGCGAAAGGACGGAAAATTATGACAAAAACGCCCGAATGGTCTTGGCGAAAATCATGAGGCTTACACCAACAGTGAGTGTAAGCAAATCTGAAGGTATAAAACCAGCTAAAAGACTAAACAGACGAGCAATCATTTCAGTGTTCCAACTCGTTCACTACCGTCACATGACTCAATAACACGAGCAAGTGTAGTGGACGAAACTGAGGAACATAAAATAATTTGAATCCGCGGAAAAAGGTACTGGCGCAAAAGTGCGATGATGAGTTGGGTAATGAAAAAGGCGCTCAGAATTGGTACATACGGTTGTAGAGTGACAGAATATTAACGAGGAACGTGTGGTCTATTCGTATTTTGCCCTTAGTCTGGGGGTATTGACAGGCAATTGAATACAAATTGTGTGACCAAAGAGTTGGCTGTGGATTCTCCTAATTAGAAAAACACATTAGAGACCATAAAACTGGATTAGATAGAAAGGACAATAGATAGTGGCCGTCATGGATTCGGATCGAGGTAGGGTACTAGGAATTTGCTCAAGTTTTCTCGTTCGGTTTCGACATCCACAGGTCGGAGAAAATCGCTGTCCAACAATTCCACATAATTCGCTCGTTCTTCCGGTTTTTTGACCAAGCAGCGACTAACAAAATTTTGTAGCGGAACGGAATAACGATCATCGGTCGGAAGTCGGAGAGGTTCACCATTCACAATCTACATGGAAATTATGACAGTTGTAGAAACAATGGTATCTCAAGGAACTACCTGGAAGAACCAAAAATAAAGAACTCAAACCGAATAAAACGAAATGACTTGCCAAAACGGGATCAGAGGGTTTTAATTTCCACAACAGAACTTGCATCCAAACAAAATTTGTCTTAGGGAAGATAAACACGAAGTTAGGGACGGTATAACGAGAACTTGACACTTGTACCAAATTCCGCTTCTATTACAAGACTCCCTGGGAGCTAACTGGTTCAGGCTAGGTGTTACACATCCAGAGAGTTGGTGCGTACAATTTATGAGGGGAAAAGTCCAACCATACACTTTTCGACTTCTTATGTGTATAAACCTTGATGTGCATGACTTCTTGAAATGTCCCCATAAACCACAAGTCCTAATCCGGTTGTATTTGTTCTACGTAAACCATCAATATGTAGCAGGTTAACAAACGTGCGCACATTAGACAAACGACCTTAGACAAGTGTAGACGAATGAAGTCTCTAAATAGAGCATAAAAAATGAATAAACTTGGTGACGCCATATTTTCTGACAGTGGTTCCGTCATATAACCCAACGGGTAGGCTGGATCTGGTCGGTTTTATAGTTCTTTTTTCTTATTATCAAGAAATGAATAAAAGCAGATCAGCCTAAAATCTCTTCGTTGCACTCTTCCCAAAACTTATGTAGCCCAAAAATTTTTGTGATTTAAAGTGTACTGGATGTGTAATGGATTGTGATTTAAGACTGTACTTCACACTGCATCAGCAGGTTAGTGGTCCCCAACTGTTCCGGTAACTGATAGCACATTCCAAGTACATATAGAATTTGCTAAAATGTCAAAGTCACTTCGCCACTGCAAAAGAGAGACGGACATTTAACTAAAAACGTGGACCCACAATCATTAAGGGCGTTAACACTAGCTGTCTGTCTGTTCACGTGTCTAGGCCAAATAAAGATAGATCACATCCTGTATGTTCACACTGAGCTTAACACATCAATGGATTGGGATATAACGGTACGTCGAGTGGTTTGTAGGACAATCTAATTTACAGTCTACGGATACGCTTACAGTTTGGTACAGTCACGTTTTTACAAGAATTCCGAAAAACGCTGTTAAGCTGAACCAACATTTCGGAATCTAAGGGTTAGTGAATAAATGACCTTAATATGATGCAATGTGTAAGGTGCACTAGATGAACGGTGAGTAATGAGGCCACGAAATGATAAAACACTTGTTGTAGAAACGACGGTGTTGGCGATACAACGACTATTGCATAATTAAAGTGCTAACTTCAATCTATTTCGGGGCCTGAATAAGTTCCAACAACATGATGAAACCAGACCAAAAGTTGCGAAAGACAGGGACACGCAAGCACGACCGTTAGATAAACAGAACGAAATCAAATGAAGTCACAGTGATAGGACATTGAACGTCGGAGGGGAAACCAATAAAAACAATGCAGTGTTGACAGCCAATAAACGTGGCATACGTGGACGCATTGTGAGCAGACTATAGGACACGCGGATGTACATAGCCAATAACAGGGGGGCAGACAAGCGCAATATAGTTTAATCGATTGGGGTTTGGACAATAAGTTTAGGATACAGAGAATGGATTAGCAGGAATTTTGTCTTCGTCTAAAGAGGCCCGTACACCACCCGATAAAATTCTCCAGGGAGTTCCACATTACCAACTGTCGTGTCGCTCTCTGAGTCACCCTAATCTTTTAGACGCTCACGGAAATAAGGTACTCAAACGGGTGGCCAGTGTGTTCAAATGAACAGCACTTTCAAAACAAGCCGTTTTCCAACTCACACCAGACACAAACCAGTGGCCTCGTAAGCCGAGCAGATCGTGGAACGAAAGACGTTTTCCATCGTTACAGTAAAGAGGTACATTCCACCCATCGTCCTCCAAGGAGCATATTCTTCTGATGTCCCGTGGACGACACCCTTGGTAGTCTTCACAGAAATCATCCGTGTCAAACCAGCCTGACTTGGCTGGAAGGCAGGCACAATACCCGGGGAGCCATTCGCCACGCGGTGAATCCCGACTAACAACGAGTACCAGGCACCAGTCAGAAATTCAACTTCAGGTCGCAACCACCTGAGACGCTTGAAGTGAACACAAACAATCTCTCAACCATCTGCGCCAAGATATAATGAAAAGCTGCTTTACTCGCTTCCAAGGTTTTGCATAGACCTCGTGGGGAGACAGTTAGTCATCTCAAATTAGGAAATGCAGATGATAATATTAACTGAGCATGAGCTCATGAGAACCCGGGCCGTTACCATCCCGATTATAAGAGAGAGACCAATCTGAGTAAGAAATGAATCTTAATGTGAACAAAGACGTATAGGCAAACGTTTTCGATAATTCATCTTCAGGCCAGCATGATTATAATGTATAGGGAGTTAAAAGAATTAGACCGAGATATCTATCAGAGTTATAACAGAGAAACTAGAGCACTGGTCAATCAATTGACAATGGCTTGGTTAGTCTTTTACGTCATGCCCACCCATTGGTTTGACCGCACAGGTTGGTCATCGACCCGGTGGATTTGTGGTCATGGTGGGTGGGGCGCCTGAACAAATCGCTTTGGACGACATAACACCGGGTCAGGCAGCCTGATCTCGATAGCTTCGGTAGTGTATAGTTGTAACGACCTGAAGATGAATGATCGACAGCATACGTTCGCCTATATGTTTGTATTCTCACTATCGTAATGAACATATGTGAAACGCTGAGAGTCTCAATTTATTTAATCATTCAACAACCAACGATGGAGTCTAAAGCTTTCTTTCAATGGAAAACGGGAGATTTGTGAGACTAAGTGCTTGGCCCAGCAAAGCCAAATGAAGCCAGAAACTAGTGACACGAGAAGTACGACAAGGACGACATTCCAATCATATTCACGCTTGAGATCTCTAATTGTCTTTCCAAGCGCAAAACTTGTACAAGATGACGTAGACACAATCCCAAATGAATGTCACCATTTGGCACTCTACCAGTTATTTGGATAGACCTTTGTTGAACGAACGGAGAACCAGAAGGGCTTATCTGCAAATTGTTTGTGAAAGAATTCGACGGATTAAATATGGATGAGATGGATGATACAATTTCACGTCGCGCTAGTGGACTTTCCCTAATCAGGAAACAAATAAAACGTCAGAGAAGATCCTCCCTCAATTCTAACCCAGGCATGCACCCAGTGGGCCCAGAATGGTCACCGATCCACCTGATAAAGAGGGACCAGTTCGAATGGCAAATGAGGCTCAGGAAAGTCTTATCACTTGACACCAAAGTCTAAATCCTTCTTTAGATAGCAAGTGACAGATTTTCGGTACAAATCGCCTGACTTGTTCAACGCAATCCGTGGACATCATGTAATCGTTAACATGAGAATTGCGGATAACTGAAATGAGGACAGCTTGGTGATATTCACGTCTAAAATCCATCATCGTCTTTCCAATTATTCACAGAGTTGATGTTTTAGTAACAACCGTCAGGTTACTGAAAAGAGCGCTGGCCAATTGGTGAATTTCGTCAGTGTTCTCTTAATATCTTTCTGGCTCTGGAGTAATCAGATTCAGGCAGGAATAATGATACATTTGGTAACCAACTTACTTCTTTCTCATCACATTAGTACAAAAGGTACAACAAACCTAAACTGTTGAATTTATCTCCAGTAATTTACCATTTCTCCATTAGAACAGTTTAGCTCAACTTCGGGAAGGTGGAGCTCTTTACTGGCCATCTGCATATCAGGTCATTCATAGGATTAACAGTGAAATCAAAGAAAAACGATCTGGACATTTTGTTCTCTCACAGAGAAGTATTGGTAACAATGTGGCCACTGATCAGCGGAGACCTAACAATGGGCATACTAATGATCACACCCCGTTTCTGCTCTTCTAACACAGTTTCTAGCTTGGCGCTCATCACTTCTTTAAAACACTTAGCATCTCCCGTACATCTCATCCTCAAATTCTGGCTTTATGCATAGCTGTTTTTCCCCAGTTCATATTCAAGCAATCGTGCGTATGCCCAACTAACAGACGCCTTAAACTTAACGTGACAGCTCGAGAGAGACACAACAACTGGAACTTGCCTTGCATTATCGGCAGTCAGCTCCATCGAAACGACCATAGAGCTGGTCGTTATCCGTAGTTACCGAAGTAAATTATATCGGCCAAAGACGACATTAGCTGGTCTTACGAAAATCGACCGGACTCAAAAACGAGAACGAGTTCTATATTGCCTCAACTTGAACAGCAGGGAGAAACTGAGTGCTGTTTCGTTCGCCAGAGGAACTTTGAGCAACGCGTTCGATTTTCCCAATCGCGAAATACCAAAACGACGATTGATTATAAAATCAAACGGCGCTCTGTTGGCCACAATGAGTAATGTGTAGATATATACACTTATTTGTTCCGAATCCTGGCTAGACAATGATACAATGCGAAACCGAGCGCATACTGAAGAGACAAGCGACAGCGATGGTCCCACGAAAGTCCGACAAGCAATTGGCCACTTGCTGGGTAAAGCAGCCGCGTCGATAACAACAACCAATAAAATGATGGGTTTCGGGCATGTCCCAGACGCACAAAACGCCAAGTCGGTGTTGAGGACGGGGATAAACATGGCGCCATGAAGAGATAGTTGATTTGGGATTTACCCAAATCGGGAAATAGGCTTTGAGGAATTTTACCTTCGTATAAGAAAGTCCGTACTTGGTAGAACAATCAAGTATTCAACCAGGACTACTCTTCAGCTCATAATGACCAAAATACTTTATGATGACACTGCGTTTCACTTTCAGTGCACTACATGACCGTTCAGTTACGCTGAAATATACTGCACAGCAAAATCAGTTCCAAGTTATTCACAATCGAGAGTTTGTTGGGCAGTGTGCAACCGCTCTGTCTACACACAGGCGAGAACGAAACGGAAAATGACGCACATAGTCTGTTATGTTCACAGTCCACCTCCAGTGGAACACAACATTGAAATTTCTTACAGGTTCAAAGCGTCGTCACACCTTTGCTATTTCAGATCAAGTACTAGTCGAACCATGGAAGAACATTGCAGCTGTTCGCTTTGTCTGTTATGAAGCTAATCTTTTACCCAAAATCCAACAGGCATGAATCAATGTATCATAGTCACTGTGGCGACAATGGAACAGCAGGCTTTATTCACGAATACCGAGAGGTAGTTCGCCGAGATGCTGTCAAGTGAATAAGTTTGCCTATCCTTTTATAGGTACAAGCAACTTGTGTTGACATTGAGGATACCCTGATGGGTAGTCGATCAGGCGAACTTTGCACGATCATTCTAATCATGGACAGTTATTCATCAGTGGTACTCACTGTTGCTTAACTGCCATAACCATGTAACCTAGGTGGGATCTGTAGTGTTTACTCATATGTTTCACTAGTTGCGACCCTAACATCCGCCCAACCCCCCTCTTCCTACCGAATAACATAAAAACATGGTTTCTCAATACGGTAAGAGTACCACTGACTCAGTGCAGTTGGCTGAACAGTGTGTAGGAGTGTCGCTCGGACAGACAACAGAAATTCACAACCACTGAGAAGCCCGGGTGCTAAAAATGACATTCCTCTGGTAGTCAATATTGGCAAACGGGTGTCAAAAACATACGAAGAATAAGAATTTGAACGAAAAACTATAAACTCAACATTGTTCCATTTATCCTCTCTTTGAAGACATGTCTTTCGCTGTTAAGTTCAACAGCAAAATCCATCAGATTACGGTAAGAGCAAATTGTCAAATGCATCTTCACTGTCGCCACAGAACTGCGGATAAGTAGCGTGGATAAACATTTTCATTTTGAATAGATTCAATCCAAAGTGAATTTCCTAATGGTGAAAACACCATCAGGTACCTTAAATTTAGCTACTTTAGGTATGTTGGCAAAACCCATTGCTTTTCCCTAACGACAGGTACGCCACTGTCTTTTACGCATTCGTACAATTAACTGCAACATGGTTTCGTTGTCCTCCTCAGATGTTCGTTCCACTGATAAATGCTATACACCCTCCTTAGAGGACGCATTTTCAGCATAGTTCCCGATAGGAACCTTGCTCGATATGGTGCTTTGAACAGTCTTTCGGGAGAGACAAATAGATCTGATTGCTGAGATTTGCGTGTAATGTAGTTTTACTCATGGTTCCAAAATCCGTAACGCTCTCACACCCGATATTTTTACTCAGTGTCCAGCAGAGTGATGTACAAGTGAACTAGAATAAATCACGGATATATATATATATTTAAATTAACCAAAAAAGAGGGTAGACACTGAGTGGTGAACGATTTATTGTGACGTGTCAAATCCACACTAGGATCCGTTATCAAACAAATAAGTGGGTCAGAATGAGATTGTTCTGCTGCTCACATATAAACGAGCGAAGACAGATGACGGGCGGGCATAGTGAGCGGCGGAACAGTCTCATTCGATTGGATCGGAAGTGTCAAAAATGGATACTTTAAAAAGGGAGATTTTGAGGGCACCAGATTCGACAGGCTTGAATGTGTTACACAGACCAACCATATCATTAAAACGATTCAGCGGTGTCTGCGTTGTCCATGTAAAAACTAAGCATAACAATTTTGAACAGGACCGTTAGAACACGAAAACTGGCAGATGCAAGCATTTCGTATTGACTCGTCAGTACCAAATTTTCAATAACATGAAACAGGTTTTTTACATCAAGCATTTAGGGGGGCAGGGTGGATAGTCAATTGGTGGTTTAGGAAAGGTCACTAAGTCCAGGGAAGGGTCAAGTTTACGAGCAATTGTTTCTGAACACACAAAGTCGGCTTCATTCGATTGATTGCAACCGCCTCAGCAAACCGTAAGAATCTTGGATTCGAGTGACGTAATAGGATTCTGAATGCACAAATTGGGTCGATAACGTGACCAGTGGTCAGGACGTGTCTCGCGACTGCGGACGCTGGTTGCTTGCGTGTTTCAACCACATTGTCGTTCTTCCGTAA
>QNGE01002677.1:49185-103266 GCA_008508345.1 Paragonimus westermani
CGACAATGTGGTTGAAACACGCAAGCAACCAGCGTCCGCAGTCGCGAGACACGTCCTGACCACTGGTCACGTTATCGACCCAATTTGTGCATTCAGAATCCTATTACGTCACTCGAATCCAAGATTCTTACGGTTTGCTGAGGCGGTTGCAATCAATCGAATGAAGCCGACTTTGTGTGTTCAGAAACAATTGCTCGTAAACTTGACCCTTCCCTGGACTTAGTGACCTTTCCTAAACCACCAATTGACTATCCACTCTGCCCCCCTAAATGCTTGATGTAAAAAACCTGTTTCATGTTATTGAAAATTTGGTACTGACGAGTCAATACGAAATGCTTGCATCTGCCAGTTTTCGTGTTCTAACGGTCTTGTTCAAACTTCTGAAGGGAATGAACTGTTTCATAACAATTTTGTCTGCGTACTCAATACCTGGTAGAAGATCCCCTCTGAGATCTTTAGGTTCAAAAGAACCATGATTGTTGGTTGAGAAGAGGAATGCCGGTGCATAGGTGTACGTCGCAAAATGAATGCATTACCGACACACCTACTGCCAGGTCGGATACCTGTTCTTCCTTCCGGTGTTTGGTTCAGTTTGAGTTGCAAAAGCCGCCGCATTAGGCAATTCATGCGAGAGGCAAAAGACGTTTCGAGAGTCTGTCATCATACATATACCAAAGACAATTTTATAAATGCGTTCTGTTTCACTTACAGAATGAAACAAGTGAGTACACAAAGCTCAAAAACAGGCCTTGGGTTCGAAAAAGCCGGTACCATGAGGCGGTAATTAGATGTCGATTTTCTAAAATAACGAGTCGATCCTATTCCAACTCCAACTGCTACCTAGTAGTCCGCCTGGCAAAGGTAACTCTGTGAGTAAGATCTTTACACCGTCCAGTTTACCCAAATAGTTATCAAGATGCATGTGCCACCACACTGAGTAAGCCACAGTCCTTACGTAACGGAATAGCAGTCCTTTCGTGGTAAACACGAACGAAGCCAACAATCCGCTTCCAGCACAACGAAATAAACAAGAGCTTGCAGTTATTTGGCGCATGTGTATTTCATAGTATGACAATGTTAGCTTGTGACACAGGTATCACTCAGAGCAAATGAGAAATGTACCAGGAAAGTAAGTTGGCCAAAGAAGATTATAACTTTGTACAAGTTTAACGTGAAAATCGTGAGCAGAGCCACTAGTCGCCAATGTGGACAAACGCATGGGGTTTAAGTTAGCAAGCAACAAGTTCTGATGCGCTTGCAGCCTACGGCTAACGTAGTATACACTGTGTTGTTAGGTGCACTGGTACGATCTGCTCCCGCGGTGGTATATCATGAAATGGTGACTGAGTGAATGTAGCTCAATCGCATGATGGCAATCGGTTCGGCAGTATTGCCAATCATAACGTTGAACAGGAAGGGTGAATTCCGACAATCTTGTCACATATTACTTGCGGCTGTAAGGGACAATGCTGATTCACCGTATTTTCTCAGTAAGCCAGCAGTCAGATACGAAAAGCGCTTTGACGCTCATATTTTTCTGTGTGCAACAACTTCAAGACGTCAACGGAAGCAAACGCCTAGAATGATAAGCTTCTGTATTCGTTGGAATGTAATGCTGTGAACAATAGACTTGCGGTAGTAGTATGATAAGACCAATCGGCCTTGTGGCACTGTGATATTGGGCGCAACGATCATGAATTTGCAAAAGCATAGAGACCACTGGCAACGTGCTTTATGTGCTGCTTACTTCTCGCATTTGTTCAAGCATTGATGTGAAACCATGGTAACATAGCTTCCCGGTGGCCAACTCCATCAGACTTAGTCCCAGAGACCAGACATCCGATTCGATGCGATAGGTTGCATTCGCTTTTGGATCGATCCGTTCAGGACCCATATAACGACTGGTGCCGATGTTCGTGGGAGCCATCGATTTGATCAAAGTACCAGATATTCCAAAGTCGCACACCTGTGAAAAGGGGGAAAAGTAATACAAATGTTGACAACAGCGCTTCCGTTGTTGTTTATCCTGAGCACAAAGTCCACGTTGTGAATTGTCAGCGTAGCAGCCAGGACCATGCTCAACTCCAGATTATGCGAGACCAAATAATATTGTTGTTAGGGTAGACGAAAACAGTTCGGATTGAAGAAATGACAGTCATAAGACGGCACTCACCTTGACCATACCTAAACGATTGGCCAGCAAATTGGAAGGCTTCACATCCCGATGCATTATGCTCATCTGTGTGCGCAAAAAGTGTAAGCCTGTTACTACACGTTGCACGATATAGGCCAATAAATTCTCAGGTATGGTTTGATTTTTGCCGTAAACCTGGTTGCACGTGTCCGTGAATCGAGAAGGAGGGTATGGAGTGGTGTGAAAGGAAAAAAAGGGAACGGGAGTAACCGGAGTTGAAACAAAAGTCGAGAACTGTTAAACGAACGATAAATACATTTTGTGAGTGACTGAAAATAAATTTCAAATCGCAAACGAAACTGACCTCTATAGCACAAGGCATTTGCTATCATGAGTGAAGTTAGGTCACAAGTGGAAAGCTGAGTATTGTCCACCTTCTCGAAAGCGGGGGAGCTTAAATTAACTGGGTCAGCAAAACACTTACCGTATGCAAAGGTATGAATCACACCGTAAGC
Organism: Paragonimus westermani; assembly: GCA_008508345.1. Taxonomy (NCBI): domain Eukaryota; kingdom Metazoa; phylum Platyhelminthes; class Trematoda; order Plagiorchiida; family Troglotrematidae; genus Paragonimus; species Paragonimus westermani. Next base: position 51,835 of record QNGE01002677.1, read on the forward strand.
AACCATCAACACGGTTTCGTCTGCGAATAAACCGAACTAAACCAGAGGTCATCTCGAGAGAAGTCAGTCGAGCAGCACGTCAAGAAAAAAAAACAGATAAAGTATTAACGTATTCATCACTGTTGCCAAATGAACAAATCGTACCATCTCTTACCCTAGCTCGGAGAGTGTCCAATGAAATATCAAGAAGTTCCATGATGACTAACACATCTAGTTCGTGTATCAATCCACCATAGCACTTGACGAGACACGGACAGGGGGTGTTCTTGGCCACCCGTAATTCGTTTTCGATCTGCTTCCTTTTGATACTTTCCGGATCGGGGGTGATGTATTTGACAGCGAATATTCGACCAGTTGGTTTGTGACGCATCTTGTTCACACGACCGAATTGCCCCCGACCTTTGCGCGCACATGAAACAGAAAGAATGTGACAACACAGTCAAGATTTTACTGCGCAGCAGTCGTACATTCCTACTATCGGTAGGGTTATCAAAAAGGACCATTAAACAAGTTAGTTTCATAGTACCACTCACCGGCAGTTTTAAATTCAGAAGACAAACTGGGAAACTGATTATACTATTAAGCGAACTCCATGAACAGCTGATCAGCAGGAACATAAATCGAATCAAATGAACTGGTAATCTGTTGTGACTATCACGAAAGAATAAGCAGAAACAGGCAAGTACAGTGTGTTCAGCGAATACCATCGAAGGAAGTGTACACACATCAGTGACTAGGACAATCAACCAGCCAGAATGCAAATAACACCGCTTCAACAGGGAGTTACTTCGCTGATTGTCACTCGTTCATTGAAGATGTGAACGCTTACATAGTCTACCATAAAACATCGTCAAACCTACTTAGTAGAAACCCCGAAAGCGTCCTTGGTTAACTTGGTAAATGAATTAAATTTAGTTTTGATTATCTCAACAAGCATACATGTTCTCGGTCTAATCGCGTGCTGCGGTGCAATCTACCGAAACATGTAGATAACATGATAGGCTATTCCAGAGGTTAATTACGAAAGCCGCATGACCATCAGCCAGCAGTTATCTTATTCAGTGATGAAACTAGAAATAGCTGAGATACGACGATGCCGACAACCAATCGACACATCACTGGTTAACTCGAATAGTGCGAGCTGTGCTTGAACAGCCTAAGAAACTGCAGTCGACATAATGTAACGAAAAGGCGTCCAATACAGCACAACCTTTATTGTCCAACACGCTAGTTAGCAAGCTACACGCGCGCTCGCGTTTATGAGTCGGCACTACAACCCACAACCCCCAGGTTTCCGCTCAAGCGTCGTGTGCACTTCGGCCCGGTTTATGTGCGTGATCGGCGCCGTCTATCAGGGGTTTTCTGCCTGTCATTCTTCGTCCGTTGGTCCGATTTCGTTGGGCGATGGCTCGTCCGGTTGCTCATGTTCACCTCCATTTATCTACGCTGGCCTCTGATCGTATTCCTGAACCGCGTCGAGATATTCCTGCGAGTATTGGAGTAATCACAACTCCGATTTTGTCGTCCATTCTCTTTTGCCTATCATGTCTCGCTCGTTGGTCCGATCCAGTCGAGCGATGACTGCCGGTCGTCCCCGCCGTCCGATCGTTGTGGGGTTTTGGACGTGCCTCCCCCGCGTCGAGGTTTTCCGTCGAGTGTTGGAATACCCACACCTCCGGCCTGATTAACCATCACAACAAGACTTCGTAGGCCACGTGGTGACAAGCTATTCACAAAGGCTGATTCGTATAAAACTTCAGACTAGCAATGTAAGGCACCAGTACATTAAAATTTCTACTCTCTAAGGATAAAAAGAACAAGACAAACTGACTGGCCTCAACCCACACTTGTCCATATACTCGAACGGGAAGAAATCAAAGCTTACCCAGAGTACTCATTGTAGTGAGAATGGACTGAACAGGTTTCCTGACTGACGGAACTCACGTGTAAGCCGCTGCAAGCGGAACCGTGATCGATCGGCGCCAACCAATCAACAACGGTGTCCAGCTGCTACATCGCTTAGCCCCGCACACACTACTGTTGTTTTGAGTTTCTTGGTTCCGTAGGCAAATATGCGATACTTATGAATGATTAGTAATCCGGTGCTTCGGCAGAAAATAGTCGTTTTTATTGCTTAGTAATTATAAGTGGAAGCCAATCAACAGTGAGATTTTTGTACTAACTTTGTGACAAGGACTGGAACAATCTCCCGAGTAGGAAGAACTCGATAGAGAGTACTTATTAACTCATTTGACCATAAACCAACTATTTGCTCAATGAACTGGCTAACTCCAGCCCCGAGTAATCAACTTGAAAACAAATGTCTGTTTCGTTCGATGTTTTCCAGATGGAATTGAGATGATAGTACCAACATCCAGCATAAGATGCAAACAAACTGACCATCATTTTAAGTAGTTCACACTGTAGACGTAGGACCACCAACTCCGTCTCAAATTCGTACCCGACACAACAAACACGAACAGGAGATGTAGATGATCGGTTGTTGGTGATGCATTCAAAGTCCAAACGAACGAACATAGTCAAGTCATTAGGCACCCATAAACCGACGCATCTTACAAAAGATCAGAACACCGGAGCGCGGCCGCACTGCGCGACGGGTGTGCGAGTTAAGTGTATTAGAGAAGTTTGGCCGTCTGCCCTTAACCCAGTCTTTCGTCAAGATGATGCACAGTAACGTTCGAGCCGTTTATTTGGATTAGGTTCTACATAACATCACGCTATGTGCAATTCCTCATCGCCCAATCCGTTATTGCTATACTACTCCTCTCAATCGTGAGAGCTGTGTAAGGAGCATCTGGATAAAACCTCCATCGCCGTCAACATACGCGTAAGGATGTTGAAAACTTTCCAAACCCAACTACACTATAACCGAATGCAATGATTCCACTTCATTGCTCTCAGAAGATACTTGCCTCTAGTGTCAGTGATTATTTTTAGGTAGACCGTTTCCACAGAAATGCTCGAAACTGCCGTGTCTCCTCATATACACTACCCAGGAATGTATCGTTTCTTAGTTAGCCCTTAACGGTATTTTTAAAAATTAATGGTGGACGCTTTTTTTAGGCCAGAGGCCAACGGCTTGCCAAAATCGACTGAGTCTATTCGTCTTTGGGACAGAATTGAAAATGTTACGAAAGACATAAGATTTGTCTCCAGAAAATATGGACTACGTAGACGGCACACAGTGTAAACGCGTGCGAAATGGATCATTTCATGCGTACGTGATGGCCTGATAACACAAACCTGTCTGAACGTTGCGGGTGGCATACGTAACCAAACGAGTACATTTGTCATCCGTATTTCCTGTATTTTACCGCAAAAAAGCCTATGCATGGCGGTCAAACGTAGAAGCTTCGGGGAGCCGGTGAGGTGCACCATACTAACCTATCGTGGATAGTCTTTCCAAATCCATTACGCGGATCATTATTTGTTCTCCATCTACTTCGATCTGCGTCTCAGAAGACAGACCGGGGGGAAACGGGTCCGGGGTCTCAGTTCTCGATAAAGTAGCCGCAAGTGGGGGTGGTCTCATAATCCTGCGTCCGCTCATGATTCAATTTCTCAAGGTTGTGGGTGACCACCAAAATATCTATAAAGTAAAAATGGGCGGATAAGACGTAGTCAATTTTCGATAAGAAAACTTGTGAAGTAATGGCATAATCACAACGTACTCCAAGTAGCAAATGTGATAGCATGAAATGAAAGCTATATACCTAGGGATCACCCGATACGTTGCCTCAACCACTTTTGTACACACAATGTCGGTCGGTAAGTTCGGATAAGCATCAGTTGGTAGAAAGCCGGTACCTTCGGGTTTCAATTGCGCTTATTCGAACATACCAACCGACGTTGTATGCATAAAAATGATCGAGGCAACCATTGGGTTGTCATAATCTTGATTACATGATACTTGATGTGTTTGTGGGCCTGTCTAACCTATGTTTGTCCCCATGGGTATGATGTATATAACCGCCACGTTTCAAGTTTGCGACTGATGAGACTAGACACGAAGTTAACATATCGTAACATACGCCTCCTTTCGGTTTTGATGAAGTGATTAAAGGTGTTTCGAATATGGGTGAGTCAGGGAAAGAAATGCTAAATGCAGAGCATCGTTAAACCGGATGCTAGACTATTTGAAAGTTCGGAAATTATAACGCACAAATACTGGAGACTGTATATATATGGCAGAAGAGCGTGAGATGCAATGAAGTGAGCAACAGAGATAGGAAAAATTTGGCAAATACCTCGGAAGAACATGACCCTACAGCCTGAGAACAATTAAACGAATGAGCCCTATCCGAAATCAATCACCAGTGGAACTCATTAACTCCTGCAATCAGATTCAGCCGACAAACTATGGATCCTGTGATCATGTACATACATGCTTAGTAATGTGCTGATTATTACCTAAACGAACACAGGCATATGGCTTCAGAACGCCAAACAGACCTAGAAACAGATCTGTCAACAGCTTGAGTAACTATGACAAAAAAAGTGCAAGTGACATTTAACTTTTGAAGGAAGATCTGTGGACGATTTCACCCTGGAATGTTCTCGACAGTACGCAATTCCATTGAAACCTCTCATGTGGAGGCAAACATGCCGGCCCGCGGTCTATGTCCAAAGGAAGATGCATTATGCTGAAAGCGTCTGAAGGTCGGTCACCAAGCGGGACTCAAGGCCACACTAACACAGGAAGGATGGCAACATTAAGTCAATTCTCCACGAACTACAGGCAAATGGGAGAGACAATTCAAACGTATACAGACTATACACACAGTTGGCCACCCATTAACCAGGGGAAGGTGACTAAGGGAGCATCATTCCAAATTTGAAGTCCTGAGATACCCTGGGAGCAGAACCTGTCTACCAGGGTTCCATTAACATGGATAGCCTGAGTTTGTTGTGGCGGCCGATTCAGCTGGAATGCTCAAAACTACTCGATCAGTGTAGACACGACGGTTCATCTAAGTTATCTTTCTTTTGACCACCCGTCTAACGCATTCCCACATACTGATAGAAGTCCAGACCAGTCTATGTGTTTGCCGGTTGTATCAGTATGTTGTTATACTGTGTTTGAATGCTGTGAGTCAGTATTCTTCTGTGCATCCACAGCCCATCTATCAAACATTGCTTACCTATCAGCGCAGAGATAGAAACTTATAGGCTTCGTTTTATCTCTATCCTGTACGGGCCTACGGACATGAAAATTTGTGGATTAACTCCTGTTGTCACAAACTAAACCAGAATGACAGTGGCAACCTCGACTATGAAGAGCAGCAAAACGAAGAGACAGCAAAAGGAAAAAGCGCTGAGGTGGAATAAAACACAAATAGGGTAAACATGTTTCACAGAAAGAGGAAGCGTGCACTTTTAGTAGCCAACGCCAAGATAAGATTTTAAACCGATCGGTGAAAGCCAAAAGCGCTGAGGGATGAAAACAACTTCAGTGAGCTAAGATCTGCCGGCAAATGCAAGTCAACACAGTGATAGCGGATCGTGAATAGCACTGAGGCCAGCCTGACAGCCACACTCTCCATTCTGCTTAATCAACGCAGACAGTAGATCAAACTCATCATGATCATGGGCGATTGGCAGCCGTAGAACAGCGTTTTGTTTGATACAACATGAGCGGACTTCGGTTAACAAACAATAGAACCACAACGATAATTCGGGCTTTGAAAACTGTACGGTGGACTCTGAAACACGGAGAACCAAATAAGGGAGGAACGGGCAGGTTTCCGGCTTGGTCGCTGGTACACGGATCGTACCTTCACCTTGCGAAAGGCATTCGAGCATCGACTCACATTTTCACAGCTAGCAGTCGTGGTATTCTTTCACCTAAAGACGGATTTTGACTCGAATGCCCAACATGCTCTCTGGGGCTTCCTCAATCGCAGAGGAGTCCTAGTGAAGTAGGACAATTTGGTGAAGCCGTCGTATGCTCCTCCGCTGTATCTCGGAGACCATAATCCAAGGCAGTAGTCAATGTGTGCAACTAACGGCACCCGCGTTGTCCACCCGATACTGGTTGTATATTTCGGAGGACTCCACGGCCGCTGCTATCGGTCAGGCTGAAGCTGGTATAGTCCTCAGCACGATGGCCACAACCGCATTAGTAGATCGGATTCCTGTTAACGGTAGACTTTTTGCTGTCCGCTTGGCGATTAAGGCCAGTTCCAGACGCAAGACTCAGAAATCTAGCCATTGTATCTGCTTACACTCCTACTTATTGTAGTGACGTCAGCGTCAAGGACACGTGGTTCTGATATAGTCATTCTGGTCGGGGATATGAATGCCCAGGTGGGCCGACTTGGTGAGGCCGAATCTCGTCTAGGTGGCGGGTTTGGAATAGCATCGCATCGCTCAGGTAATGGTGGACAATTGCGTTGAGCACAAGCTATTTTTAGCAAGCACTAGTTTTAGACATCGTGCACGCTATTGCTATACTTGGCGCCCGCCTTCTTCGAATCAGGCCTGGTCTCAGATAGACCACATAAGTGTTGGTTATAGGTGGCGCGGTTCGACTCAGGGCTGTCGTTTTAATTGAAACAAGTATTTGGATTCAGATCACGCGTTGGTACGTTGCCGTTTTGTTCTTACTTGTGCTGGGCAACGACCCTACCGACAGCAACGACTTACTGTTGAGAAACTGAATTACCATCGTTAAGTACCAAACCAGCTTAGAGATCACGCCTTGCATTACTCAGTTCGAAGATCCTAGCAGCTGCTGGGCTTAAATCTAACGGGCCACTCGGAAATCAGGTGCTCTAGCACGCGGCACGAGGGTACATGATTCTAAATGACGCTGGATCTTGGAGAAATCGAAGGAGTTGTTAGAAGTCAGACGGAACATTCCTCCTGGCAGTTTGTCAAACAAGTCGACAAAAGATACTCGTGAGACACTGAAACAGACTGTAGACTGATTGTGAGGCTTGACTAGTGGAAAACGTTTGGAGAATGGAAAACGCTCTTGCATCACGGAACACCGGCAAACTATTTAAGCGGATCCGTGCCACTTACCTAAGGTGACCATCTCTCAATGAAGCCACCAACAAGACAGATACCACACTCATCTACGATAAGTCCAGAAGGTTAGAGCGGTGGGAGGAACAATTTGAGGCCCAATTTAACTAGCCTCCGGCTTCTCTACTATGTTGTCGCCACAAGCTAATAATATAACAACCCGGTCGGTGGAGGTGGAACCACCCACTGAGACTGAGGTCCACAATGGCATCTCGGCTCTCGAAAATAATAGGGCTGCTGGCCCAGACGATCTCGTGTCGACACTTTTTAAAGAAGGTGGAGAGGCGTTAGTAGACGCCTTGACTCAGTTGTTTCAAGTTGTGTGGACGACGGAGACAATCCCTCCGTGCTGGGGTCACTCGATGACAGTTCTTATATTCAAGAGAGGTATCGGGGGCCCTTGTGAAAACCATAGGGGAATCAGCTTGACCTCAGTCATTTCTAGGGTTCTGGCATCCATTGTACTTCATCGACTCACTGCAGTTCAGAAGGTAAACATGAGGGAAGAATAGACAGGATTGTGTTCTGGGCGGGGATGTATAGATCACATTTTTACTCTTCGTCAAATTCTCCAGCAGTGTCATGTGCACCGCCGACCAACAGTCGTCGTGTTTCTTGACCATAAAGGTATGTTCGATTTGCTGGATCGATCTACACTTTTAGAGTCGCTCAAACGCAGGAATGTATCGACCAAGAATGTGAACACACTGTCGGCGCCTTATTCCGACACTTCAGCTCAGGTTAGGGTTTACGGTGAACTGTCTGACAGTTTCAGCACCAGGAGTGGCGTACACCAAGGCTGTCCACTCCCACCATTTTCGTTCAATTTCGTGATAGACGAAATAATGGAGGACTGTCTGCAGCACTCACAAGATGCCGGCGTGGACCTCATATCTGATGCAAGACTGGCTGATCTTGATTATGCTGATAACAAGGTACTGATGTTTGACACATTTCAAGCAGCACAAACAATGCTACATGCTATTTCGCGTTCTGCTAGGTATTTCGGAATGTGCTTTGCAGCTTCCAAGTGCAAAGTGTTTCCACAACATTGCTGTGATTACGTAGATTTAACATTAGATAATGAAGCCGTGGAGGTTGTTGACCGATTTGTCTACTTTGGTGGCCTCATCAGCAAAAGCAGAGGTATAAAGAGTGGAACAGGAGCGCGTGTCTGAGACTAGGGGAGTATTCACCGAATTACAGTATCTATGACGACAGAGGTATCTCTCTAATGCCCAACGCTCACGTATATAACGTGACAAAGTGTGGTGGATTGTCAAGCCGGAGGTGAGGGTGCTCCAAATCTCGGCGGAATACATCGACGGTGCAGCAAGGTACGTCAGAATGCCCATAGCGACCGGATAGGGGACAGCATGCGCGACCGGATGAGCCAGTGCTCAGCTGGATCGAACCAGCGGGCGGGGAATGGCAGGCAGAATGGGATGAAGAACCAGATCGGGGGCACGATTATTCTAACATCCGGGGGGAATATCTCGACGTGGCCGTAGAACACGGCCAGAGGACATAGTGGGTGGATTGCGGGCAGCACGAGAGATCGGACGATCTATCGCCAAACGAACGAGGAACCGCAGGTGAAAAACGCCCTGACAAGAGGCGTCGGACACACACAAACTGGGTTGAAGTGCGTACGACATGTGAGTGAAAATTCGGGGGTGTTTTGGTCCGGAATGATGACTCATGAACGTGAACGTGAGCGTGCGCGTAGCATGGAAACCAGCGTGTTGGACAATCAAAATTGTGCTTTATTGGACGCCTTTTTCGCTGCAAAAGGTCTGTGTTGCGTTACGACGGCGAACCTTGGCCGCTCAGGGTGGAAGACGTGAACCATCTTCAGGTAGCTGACCACCGATGTCTGCATTCACTCGTTCGTGTTGGGTGGCATCAGCGAGTAAACAACGAGGTTAGGAAGCGGGTATTCGGTACTGATTGGCAAAGGGGTTCTCTTGTTCAATCTTCACATTTGCACAGACTCAGATGGTTGTCATGCAATAAAGAGGCCAGCTCGTCATCTGCCACACCGAGCACTCTTTGCCGACGTTGCGGCTGACTGACGTAAGGCGCGAGGTGGACAGACGATGACCTGGTGTAGAGGGATGAAATCGTTCACGAAGGGATGGGTCACTGTAGATCGGATCTGCCTCTCGCGCTGGGGCTCTCGTGACTCACAGGGTCGGTGACTGAAGACGTTAGATGAGATGGCGGCCAACCGGGCTCAGCGGCGTTAATGTTGTCGTTGATTAGTCGAGTTGTCTGTGAAGCGAGTGCATTTGCTAACGCGGGGCGGTGAAATCCGTAAGGAAGCTGTCCTGCTACCGACGACTTACTTTCACTTGCAGCTTGGTTGTTTGTTTACAAGGCGTGGGCGCCTTGATGCTGAATGTCTAAATATAGACGTAGCTATTTTTGGTAATTAGGTCCCTTCCCACTCCTTCTCTGTTATCTCTTCCCTTGTAGGGTTTGCTTTTCTTTTTCATCAGTGTGAATCACTGATGTATTGCTCTGTGATGATGATAAGGCCCCTCTAATTACAGAGTGCGCATTTGTCGCGACTATTTCGCGAATCCTTTATGTCAAGTAGTGTTCCACAGGAATTTCCGACCTCCTCCTTCGTGCGCGCTTATGTAATGAACGACATTTTAGAAGCCGGACTCAGTGATTTGGAAGAACTTAAAATGGAACTATTAAAAAGCAGTAAACATTAATGTCGAGAGTACGGATTACGTTGTTTTACTTAGTTCTTCTATATAGAACATGCAGGTCATGTTGAATCGGCTGAATGACATGGCTAGTTTGTGTGGCATGCGTTTGGGGTGCGGCTACAAAATTAATTTGGTGTCTACCCCGTCGTTGTTATTGCAGACAGGCAGCTGGAGACCGTCGATCGTTTCACCTACCTGGATAGTGTCAGCTCACCAGTCTGAAGTACTACTGACATGGTGTCCATGGGGATAGCGAAAGCACGCAGTGTATCTGCAAACCTCTGTCACTCGTGACTTCGCAACACACCCATTTATCGATTAAGGGCAAGGTTTACAACGCGTGTGTCCCCAGCTCTGTTTGAAGACCTGGTCCATTCTGGCAGAAGAACATAAACTCTCAGTATTCGACTACCACTGTCTCCGCAGGTTGACGTGTATCAAATGGTCTGAAAGTGTGAGTAAAGCGACGGTCCGTCTGCGCGTACTTTGGAAATGCGCAAAGTGGCGACTAAAGGCCGATATAAATGTGCAGTTTTCAACGGTTACATCACACAAACTCCGCATATCGACGGGGAATCTGTCACGCTGTGGTTGCTGATAGTTGCAACCGTCTAACAAACGGCAGAAACGTCGAATGGTAGTCGACTACAGCCAGACAATCCATCGATTCACTTACCTGGACGCCTACCCACTACCCCGGAACGACGATCTTATTGAGAAAATTTCTCGTTAGTGAGGTATTCAGTACTCCTGACCTCCAGAGTGCGTACCATCAGATATCCACCAAGACGGAAGAGATCTGTATTGCTTTCGAAGCAGCTGGCCGTCTTTATCAACTCACACGTATTCCCTTCAGTCACCAATGATGTGGCAGCGTTCCAGCGTACTATCGACAATATCATCCACCGACAGCGATTGTCTGGGACCTTCGCCTACTTGAACAATCTGACTGTCTGCGGCAATTCAAACGAAGATCACAATCGTAACCTCACAGAATTCTTCAACACCGCTCACAATTACAGAATCACTGTCAATGAACAACAGTGTAATGCGGACAAGCAACATCAAATAGTTGGGTTATGAACTCTCAAAGAGAACGTCTCCGACCATTGAAAGAGCTACCAGCCCCCTCACACTTCAAAGCACAAGAGAGTTATTGGTACGTTCGCTTATTACTCTAAGTGAATCTCGGTTTTCAGACAAAATCAGTGTGCTTGTCAGAAATAAGACCTTTCTTCTTCCCGAACACACTTTGGCTTCGTTTGTCAATCTTAATAAGGAAATTCAGAATCCAATGATTATTATTATTGAACCCAGAGTGCTCCTGGCGGTTGAAACTCATGCATCAGATATCGCCATCGCCGCAACGTTAAACCAGAATGGAAAACCAGTTGTATTTTCCCCCCAGAACTCTAACACCGTCCGAATGTAAGCATTATTCTGTCGAGAAAGAAGCTCACGCTATTGTGGAAAGCTTAAAAAAATGGAGATATTTTCTTCTGGGTCATCACTTTACACTCATCACAGATCAGCGCTCTGTCCTTTATGTTCAAACAAAAACAGACAGGTAAAATCAAGAACGCGAGAATACAGCGTTGGCGAGTAGAACTTTCAAACTTCAATATGACATTCTTTACCGTCTTGGCTCTGATAATCGTGTGGGTGATACTCTGTCGCGCAACTTTAACTGCTCTATTTCTCATGCTGCAGATCTGAAAACACTTCATGGAGCACTATGTCACTCTGGGTGTACTCGCATGTTCCATCTGGTCCGTGCACACAACCTACCGTTCAGCCTCGACAAATCATCACTTAAAGTTTGTGCTGAAACCAAACCCCGTTTTTTCACTCTACCACACACCTCTCTGACAAAAGTAAACCAACCGTTTGAGAGATTAAGCATTGATTTTAAAGGATCCATTCCTTCATCCTTAAAGAACAAATTCTTCTTGACAATTATCGATGAACTTTCCCGCTTTTCTTTTGCTTATTCGTGCGCTGACACTTCTTTCACCATAGTGATCAATTGCCTTGCAAATTTATTTTCCATTTTTGGTTTGTCTTCATTCGTTCATTTTGATTGTGGTTCTGCCTTCATCTTGAAAGAATTGCTTATATTCTGCCACAATAAGAGTATCGCAACCAGCCACACTACAGCCTGTAATCCACAGTCTAACAGACAACTTGAACGTTTGAACGGTACCCTGTGGAAAACTATACTGTCGGCACTCAGGTCAAAAAACCTTAGCGTTGAACACTGGGAAACTGTGCTGCCAGATGCACTTCATTCTGTACGTTCCTTACTGTGCACTGCGAACAATTGTACTCCACACGAGCGGATGTTCTATTACAACCGTAGAGCTTCTATAGGTCTCTCCTTATCAAGTTGATTAGCGAACTCCGACAAAGTCCTCCTCCGCAAAAAAAACTGGACGTCGAAATATGATCCGTACGCAGTTGAGCTGGCAGAATGTAACCCGACACACGCTCGCGTTCGCCACCTCGATGGCCGTGAGGACACAGCATCCCTACGCAACCAGGCACCAGCTGCAGAGGATACTGTGATGACCAACGAAAGATAATCAGAAAACAATGAAGCACTCGATCAAAATCCAATGGTTTCTCCGGTATTCACGCTAGTGGAAAATCGTGGCACTGATTCCAATAATCACGACGTCTACGAAACCGTTCTAAGCCAACAACACAGAGTGAGACAATATATTCTGAAAAGTTGAGAGATATAATCACCAGGTCATATCACTCATAGTTTGTGCTCCATGACTCACGAAAGTCCCAGCGAATTTACTTCCAGAGGGAAAGAATATTATGCACTTGTACCTTGTCCTTCGTCAACATTATTCATCACTCATCACGCTCTCTAGTTTGCATTGCAGCCATATGGTTTGTTCACAAGTTAAATAAATTGCGACGATTCGGAACGTACATTCAAAAAACTGTTACTGAGAGAGAAATATGAGTTGCCAAAACGATAGACCTGTAACCAAGAAATATAGCTGCGATGCAAAATAGAGAACGTGATGAGTGATCAACAACGTTGACGAAGAACAAGATACAAGTGCATAACAGCGGTCAGGCTACGAAACCCTTGACTACTTCGCAGAATCAAGTTGGTAGGTGTCGTCTATCTGGTTAGGGAGTATGCCACCATCTACGCCGCTAGTTGGGAACCCTCCGATATGGTACTGTGAAGCAGTCGGTGACGAGTCGGTGTTCGTGAACTTATTGTCTCTTCTGTTCCGTGAAAGAAGTGTTCGTTTGTTTTTTCTCTCCCTTTTCTCCCTCATAAATTTACTCATCTGGTAAAATGCAACTCTGTTGGCCATTGCCAGCACCAACCGCAGCCCGAATCAAAGTACCTACGGGAACGGCCCAGTTGAAAATGATGACACAATCAGAGATACAGTGCGCGTGATGTTCTGTTTACCACTTTATGCTTCAATTTCCCCGGGTTGCTCTCGGGAAGCCAATTGAAACGAACGTATGTAAGCAACCACGGCTTCTGCATGAAGGTGTTGAGAGTGTCACTGTGAACTTGTTTACTGCTTCTAGGTGGTGACTATCCAGGCTTATGATATCATGAACTTTCCCAACAACTGACATCTCAAGAACTGTGGAACCTCTCGAAATTCTTGGGAAGTTCGGCTGTGACTTCTATCGAAATCGTGACCCAACATTCACCTTTCTTCTACACTGAACCAGGTAGTCACGATACGTGGAAACATGCCCAGACGCTCTTACTTCAAACAAAGTGCTTGGGTGAATGCAAGAACTAATTCGAGGTTGAAAATTTTTCGGAACACGCCACAGAGGTTTGCTTGTGAACGTTAGTCGATCACACACAAGGCTTAATGCTGAAACTAACACTCATCCAAGCGCGCCAGACTTCGTCGAGGATGGTGGAGATTCTGAAAAGGAGCTTATAGCATAAGGCTGGGAAACCTATGGCTGCGGCTAAAGTGGAAACAATAAGCATACACATTGGAAAAATATTTCAAAAGCATATCACGCAATGACTACAAGGAGTGACAAAAGTACACAAAGTTGAGAAGAACAGAAAAATGGTGCAGAACAAAGACGGAGGAAGATGCGGATGAAGGAAAACGAGACTAGACTAACGCAAACGCAGACTTGCGACACGAGCACCACCGACTACCTTAATTCGTTACATCACGATCAGTGCTATCCAGTGTTCTTTGGACCACAGCCAGCAAGCCAGGAGTGCGTTACTGAAGCAAGTTTCGCAGTGAGTTCCTTCGTGCCCTGAACCCAAGTCATGTGCTAACCACCAGGCTGCTGCTCTCAATCTAACCCATCGCTCACAAACAATGCATGGTGTGGCCAGTGGTGAGTCAGCATTCGTAAATTGTGATCAAACCAACGAAGCCAGTGAGACGGGACTAGTATACTCAAGGATCGACGAAGTTCATCCGTTCCAAAGACACGTCGACGAATTTCACCGCTGCTGCCGCGGTAGTCCCACCACATACCGCTACTGCCTCGCAGACACTGATGGCCGAAAACGGATACTCTGTGAGCATCCTCGACGTCAATACACCAGGTTTCGGAACCGTAAGATAGGATCGCCCATACAGTAGCATAATACACTTGGCCTCACCAAATACCTCACACGCACCTGGTTTCCTGATACCAGTCACTCGGACGGGATGAAAGAGTTTTCGAGAGTTCCCGGTAGGAGCGACTCGTTTCATCTCGATGGCGCGCAGTGTCCATAAGGCTTTGCTTTCGGAGTACAAAGCGAATAGCCCTGTGGGATGAAGTCTACTCGCTGGTAGACAGAATATCCCGGCAAGCGCCAGACAGTTCGAGTGATAACACAGAAACTCTATTTGTTTGCTGAACGAACAGTAGTATCAAATGACACGGTGTCGCAATTATGCATCCCATTATTTTTATATGCACCCAGTGTACTTCAGTGTCATCTGTTGAATGCAGACCTAGACTAGAGGCAAGCACACACCGGTAAGTATACATGGCTTGTATCCCTGCTACTTTTGAAACTCAAATTCGGGGTTGACGACAAAGTGGTTCCGTACTAAACCTCAGAGCGAACATGGCACACATCAAGGCATGATCGGAATCCACTCAGGTGCTCCAGATTGAAAGCAGCCACGTCACTGACAGTTGATGGCCATGTGGTCAATCGGGGTACACGACTGACCCGGCGACGAAGGTTACCAGGCGACATAATGACGGCTGGAACGTCAAAAATTGATACTTGCCAGGAACAAAATGTGGCCAACACAAGGATGCAACAAACGTTCATCATCGTCTGTTCGACGAGTGTCGTAAGAATGTGGGTCACCTGGGTCATGCCCGTCAGGGCTTAGCATCCTTACACGAGCGTTCAATTCTCCAGCTAGTACCACAATGTCCGTGCGCCCTATCGCAAGCAAACGGTTAGTGAGCTTGTGCAACGTTTGTGGTGGGCGCCTTCTCTGCATATGCGTCTAGGGCAATTGCAGCATCGGTTTGGTTGGTTGTTTGAGCCGCAAGGTCTCCAGACAAGACACATTGTACGCGCGTAATGAGACGGATGACGGAGATGGAGGGTGTAGCACTGATCTAGAGTCCTGAAGTCGTGTCTCAATAAGACGACGGAGTTTGATAGGGAGGGTCTCCAAAATACGCACAAGAGCTACCTACTGACCTACTTACATAAGTATCCGGACATTGAAGGTGGCAAGGCTTAAATGGTGTTCATGTGGGAGTGGGGGGATTTTGTCCTTCAGGTAAGGGAACCTTGGTATTTGGCACACCACCACTCTGGTTATGAAGTTGGTCGCGAGTGGCAAGTGAGATAAGTCTGTGGTGTGAGTGTAAAAACACGATAGGGGGATTAACAAGTGGGGAGTTATTTAACAAAAGGGAAAGGAGACGAATTGGTTTGGTGTGGCAAAGTGTGACACGGGAGCAAAGCCGACCGCCGATACCTCGGCTGGTGAGCTATGATTGCACTGTAAGACGAAATCCACAATTAATACAGTTTCAGAAGTTCATATTTGTGGGGTTGCCCATGTAGAAGAAGGGGGTTGGTTTGATGGTCCCCATTCGGAGCGTTTGATTCAAAAGAAACGTAACCCATGATGCAGCGGGGTGGAACACGGAGTTCGCAGTTCATTGAGGACCGATGATCGGTGGTGGTTCCGTTCATACGCCCTTCGAATGGAATCTGTCCTTCCAAAATGTGCGTGGATAATCGGCGGGAGCAGTTCAGTAGATCGAGGGTTCACCAAGGAATATTTGTCAGGTGTAGTGCATCGGTCCCGCGAGGGAATGCAAAACGGACAAACTGTTTAGATGGTTGCCTTTTGTTGCCGTTGGATCATATGCTCTTCGATTGAGGTCCAGCCATTCAAGATACCCGGAACATCCCGTCTAACCGCTGCAGGTGGTGATCACTAAGGTGGTTCATACACCTTCTTCGGGGTTTGTCCACGGTTGGCGGAAACTGTAAATCTCTGTACGCCGTTTGGACAGCACGTCAGACGGACGGCATGTGACCAGAGAGGCTACATGTTCCCATCGAAGCACCTGAAACCCCCTTGTAGCGAGTAACACGCCACGTTGTAGTACCGTCAGAGAACTTGTGGCACTTTACGGAAGAGCCGGTCGTGAAACATGAATCCACCTCGTTTTGGAAGTGCTGTCACCCACTGCTCACGGCTGCTTATTTGCCAGCAAGACCCCGCCTATTTCGCAGTCGGCCTTCACATAAAAAGCCGGTCTCCAATCCGCATCCCGAGAACGGCTCCAGTAAGGTTCAACTAGCCCACCCTAACTACCATTTAGTTTCTCATTCTCCCCTCTTTATGAGAAGGCGGCTAAAAGCCGTGCAGTACTGAGCAGGATAAGATGGGTATTTCCGGAAAAATTTCTGAATATCTTTACGCATCGCTCGGATACACCAACGTGGAGGTATCTACTGGTCTTACAAAGGTAAAACTAGGTTACAGCGTGTTCAACGAGAGAGGAGGAAAGTCACACCACACCTTCGAGGCGTTGTACACGAGTCTCAACCTGAAATCCTGTAACCCTAACTCCCCAAGTACCGAAGAGATCCCGAGGGCTCAATTATTTTGTAGGGGGTTTCGCATGGAAAGTGTGGCATGATTCTATACAAACTGATAGCATTAAATTTATATTACGTGCTCCACCATACTTAGTACTTGACCTTTTCAGTCCTCCCGGTTGTATTATAAAGTGATTAAAGCCACCATTGCAGCAACTTCGTTTCCTTCCTCTCGCGCTGATCGCATGGGATAACTGTACTCAATCATAGACATCGTACAAAGTTTTCACTTATGTGCACCGTAACAGTCAGCCACAGCAGAAAGTACAAATTCTCATTAGGAAAAAGTATTGTTGCTTTAGAGAGGCGTCCTACTAGAATAGGCTACCGTTAGTCTTTATTGATACCTCCTTCAGAGTGACGGCTAAGACTGCATAGACCCCCAAATTTGTCTGGCCGCGGTGACAACTTAGCTATACGATTTTTGTTCATTCTCTCCGAAAAGTTGCAGCATCATTAATTTGACAGAGCAGTGCTACACCAGTTTTTCTATAGTTACCTTTCAGGGGAGCTGACACCGCCTAGACACCAAACAGAAACCGAACCTACCCGGGGAATTTGGGTTCCCAACCACGAACTCGCGCATCACGGGATCATCTCTCGTTGGGGAGATAGCTCCATGAGGCGCCAAGATCTCCTGAGACGAGAACAGCACTTTTTCTTAGACAAAGTATCACTACAATTCTAGACAACAAAAGAAACGGGGATAAACAATCGTTTCCGATCACTCGTTACAAAATCAATACAAGTATACAGACCCAAAGAAGTTAAAACCATAAAAAAACGAAGAAAGATAAAGTAGGGTATCGTTTGCTGATGCGAAGCAGTACAGGATTCCAAACACCCGCGGTCTAACCCCTCAAATGGCGAGTCATCAATATTGGTCATGGGTGGGTTGGTACTTCACGTGCAAGCACATCGCACAGTTCGATAGAGAGATCGGTAGAGATGCGAGCCGGCCCTGTGACCGGTGGCCACGGCAACTGCCAAGTTTACGCAGATTCCTTGTGTGGAAGAAAAAATACATTGCATAATGGAATAGCAATGTATGCACCGCTGGCCAACGTTTGTTGCTTAACTAAGTTGAGGACTTTGTACACTATATGAAAAGCCTGAGGGGGTCAGTTCGGTGGTAAGCACCAATTGGAAGTGCAACGACTGCGTTGCTGATGGTTTCGATCGAACCAGCCGAATAGTGCTGTTAGATCCATGGTCCGTGTAGCCAAACACTCATCGTCCAACCTGCACACTATGCTTTACAAAAGCGAGAGTTTTGACTGCACAAACGTGGACTGCTCGGTGACAGGGCCTGTCACATTAGCTTCCTAGTGGCACGGCCACAGTGACAACACCACACAGCTGATTCACTACACTCTTTATTGACAATGAGTATGAAGGACTAACTCCATGCTCTCGAACAAACAAGGTTAGTGTGCTTAATCCAAGATAGTAAGTGTACGAGATATAATGTGAGAGCTTCAAACGGCATTGGTGGCGTGTCTTTGTATTTGATCGAGACAAAGCATCATCCTTTTCAAGTAAGTGTAGTCACCGCGCAATCCCATTTTCAAAGACTTAAAAAGTAGCTAAACGCAACGAAAGGCAATACTTAGTTGACACTAACCACCTATACCGTTACACATTCACCCCAACATTAAGTGAACTAAAAAAGTATAACGTATCCAGGCGATTCTTAATCACGAATATCTAAAGAAGTCTGTTGCCAAAAAGGCAAATCGTACTTGGCAAGCACCACAAGGCACTTCCCAGCCTTAAAATCAAGCCTGTTTACATAATACTAATCATACGGTTTGTTTAGATCATTCTGTAAGACAAATAAACTAGCTGGATTGTTCATTGCAAGCCAAACTTTGATGCTATCAATAAACACCAGTAGGAGTGGTGAACTCAAATTTTTTTTTATAGAGATGGCGAAAAGCGGGAAAAGAATAGAACCTTGAGGAAAATTGCTGTAGTCTGTTTAAGAAGCCGACAACGCAGTTAACCGACTGGTGATACAGGACCCGAACTACTTAAAATTAACCACTACCCCACAAAACTGCAGTCAGTAAAGCAAAACAGCGTGGTCTGCACAATCAAGTGCCTTAGGAAGGTCAAAGTACGCTAGCTGTAGTGACATCGTGGGCAACTGCTTTCGTTCACTTGTCGATGGACAACAAAAGATTTGCGATACACTGGCGCCTCATGCAAAGGCCAAGTTGTATTGCAGAAGTTATCGGAGAATAGGTATTAATTGAGTGGATCGTGCACGGGTGCTTTCGAAACGTTAGGGATATTGGAGAGCAAGGCTACTGGGCGACAGTAAATAGAGACTTCATCTAACTCCGTTGATGACCACTAAGTCCAAACTACCAAATGCTGTTTCTTTGGAAGTGGAATGGTCGAACAGAAACCGTATGAATTAAGCAAACTGTTTAGCCGTTTCATCGAGGGTCTTTGGAAGGACGCCATACGGACAAGGGGAGCTGTTACAAAGACACCGGAGTTCGTCATGAACGACAAGAAGTGTTCACAACGCCCGCACCGTGGACGTCGATCAGAAATTGAACCTGCGGAGCAGATGTGGGTATACAGTTGTTGCGGGTTCAGAATCAGAAAGCAAAGGTTCCGTAAGATCGGAAAATCGATGCAACTCCGAATTAGTCTATAAAAACTGATGACGCGAACACGGAATACATCCCCAGCTGGACGACAAAGCACTTGGTAGAACGTTGCTCATAATAAGGACGATCTTCGCTTACGAGCAGAGTGCATTTGGGCACATGCTTCAGTTTAGTTCAGTTTCCGGGATGGGGCAGCCTGACCAAGTTTCTCACACCAGTAGGCCTCTCAGAGCGTCCAGTGCCGCAACGATTAGACAAGAGAGTTCTTCAATCCCACACGTCATCGTGTGGTACCCAAAAATATGATAGGGAGTCCAAGGGACCAGTGGTGCGAAGAGATAACATGTTCGTAGTCACCACCAATACGCACTAATTTCCGCCTCCCTTTAAAAACGCGACATAAGAGTACTGGATATCTGACGTGATTGTGTGCCGTAGAAACTATGCTTTCGGATGTAAACAAGGAAAAATAGCGCGGAAGAAAGTTGAACTGTCAAAAGCAATTGTTTACTGCTGATTTTTCCGTGAAGTAATGGAAATTTCACGAAGTTCTAGGTGGCTCAGCTCAGTTAACATAACTTGTAGCAGGTGTCAATGCTATATTCTGGGGGTTTCAAAGACTGACCGTGGTGCGACCGTGACCGTCAATTGGTTTACAGGCTCACTGTCAATGATATTGCCGTCAAAAACCACACCTAGTCATAGCAGTCGGAGAATAGTCAACAGACGAAGTTATCGAAGAATCAGAGAGACGACTGGGGTAGAAGTAACCGGATGGGAAAAATAAAGCAAACCAAGACCCACTGAAGCAATTGAAGACACCAAAAATATGAACGGCCAGACACAAATATAAGACTAAGGGAAACAAACACACGCCTCGCTGGAACAGAAGAGCCCCCACAACTTCGGGAATACTGCCAGCCAACACTAGACAAGTGAATACTTGAAGCCGATTACTGTATTGTCCAGTATTACATCAGAAATAGTTCGTTCTCAAAGGCAGCAATACAGTAGTGGCTCATGTTGATGCATGGCTGCCATGAAAAGAAGAGCAAGTCCTAGGAAGGAAACAGAAACTGGAGGAGCTTAACAACAAAGAAATAAACAATTCTATACTTAAACATCCAACATCAGGGTGTCTACATTTCGCAAGCGAACTGAGCCCCAGGTAAAAGTAGGGTATCGGCAACACGAAAGCTTCCTCACGGCTTTCAATGTCTCATACCATACTTACTGCAAATTTCTTAAGAAAAAAGAGAACCAGACTCAAACGTTTTCCCCGGCTTTCCTGACAACTTCATTTCACGCCCTTCATATTACTGAATTTTCACCGGGAAGGAACACCTACTTACCGTACCTGACAACCTTTTCAAGATTTCAAGCAATTCGGCCAGATCATCCTCTATCCGTTTATCTCGAAAGAAGAAAGCGAGTTTATTTAATAGGTTAGACAGATTCACTCTTGTGAATCGCGTTAACATCACTGTAAATCTATGATGAACTACCGCTAGAATGTCCATTTTTTTCTTAGATAGGGTCTTCAGGCCTTCGCGCAAGTTGTCTGCACTTGTCAGCAGTCTGTGGCAATTCCTACCACACAGTCCACTGATATACTTCATCCAGCTCCTGCTGTTTGGAGATCGCAGCACGATATGCAGGTACGAAGGAACGAAATTACAGCTTCGTATCGTCCGAAATGAGGGATGGGGGGACCCATATAAATGAAAACCTCGAATTATCAACCTAGTGTACATAGGCAGTTCGCAAGGCCAGTACACCATTAAACCAACTCAAGAGGGTCGCAGCATTAACAAAACTGAATGTTCTTTCATCTCTATACCGAGCGTACGCACGGCCGCATCTGGAGTATTGTATCCAGACAGGGTATCTTCATCTAGTAAAAGGCATCAAACACTAGTCATTATCATCACCATAGACAGCAATACATCAGTGGTTCACACTAATGTTTAACTGCCATACAACCATGAAGAAAAAGCAAACCCTATATAGGAAGAGGGAAGGAAAAAAGGGGACGGGAAGGGACCTAACTACTGAAAATGACTACGTCCATTAATAAACAGATTGGGAATAACACAACGTTACGAGCAAGTTGTAATACTCTATGTTTCAACCACCTCAGGTGGCCTTCCTCAGGAGTGTTGTAATCGAAATCCATATTCAAACATTCAACATCAAGGTGCTTACACCTTGCAAACAAATAACCGAGCTGCAAGTGAGTGTAACGCAAGTTTAAGAAGCCGGTTGTGGAAACTAGGAAAATGGGCTACTCCAACGAAATCAATGGTCCTAATCCTTTATCATTCCAGCGAAGACACAAAGGGAGGTGATCTTGTGAAGGCATTGGCGCTCTTGAAACAGTTGACCGATAGAGGAGAACGTGTGCCTGTAATAGCTACTCAGCCATCGACGAGCATCAGCCGGATCTGGGTGTAACTTTCGTCGATGTGCCAAGTTTGTTCCTCCCTCTCCTCATTTGATCAAGGTTCTCTTAGCAGCCGTAGCACACTTGATTCGCTGATTTGACTACGTTGTTTTATTAACACATGACGCTAGTTGTCCGAGGACTATGTTCCTCAGATCACTCATGATTGTATTCGCTTGATATTATTCATTACAAGATCATCAAACGTTGACCAACTCAGTCTTGTGACTTCGACAGAGCTCGAATGTATAAATTCCGGCAGAACAACTGTCGTATCGATTTGTAAGCCTAGCAGTCGCCTTCACTAAGTCACGAACTCCAACAAACGGACCAGGTCAGTTCGTGTGTGGAGTGGTAAACGCATGGAAAAACCTGCCGTCCGATCTGTTGCCAACCTATAGGGCTATCGACTTTAGGCACAGACAACAACTGTTGACCACCCGTATTCTCGGATCTAAAGTGAAGGGTTAATTTGACTCGGCGATGGGGTGTATCTATGCCATTTGTTGTCATTCGCCAACGTGTTACTTTCCACACCATTTTGGTCGTCGTCGTACTCCCTCGTCTTATTATTAGTGAAATGTATTTGAAAAAACAAGTTTCAGTGTTGCTTGCTTCTTTTACCTGCCGGCGAGGCATTCATGGATAATTCATTGGATTCTTATATTTCCGTAAGTCCAAACCACTTGTTTTGCGACTGAGTCCGAAAGACGGTTATAATGCACAAACACTGACACTGTTTCTGGTTACCAATCGACGACGCTGCCAATTCGGTCAACGGCTTTCACAGCCATAACACCCCGTACCGGTCGGCAAAATGAGCTATGGTTCTGTGGTGAAAACCCACTCGATTCAGCGCCTATCCAAACCCCGAAAAAACAGATCTGAAAAGGAGCCAGTCCAAATTTCGCGTTGAAGATACAGTATCAGGATTGGACGAACGGTCTCAATGTTGTGCCTTCTGCTATTCCCCAATTTTTTTGTTCCGTATTGGACCACTTGACTTGCAGTTTGTGATTTTGCATGTGCTAATATGATCAGCCAATGACAGGCTATGATTTCTTTAATACTGTTGTACATCCATAAATTCGGCTTCTCATCACAAGAACAACAAATGCTTACTGCTACCAGTACCACGTCTTCTTATTACTTGCATGGGAAGTTTCAATTCAAGCACGCTTTGAAGTCCCTAACAAGCTTGAAGTGAAGTCTTGTTTTCCACCGTTGCAGTAAGGTAGGACGCTGGAGCTCACTGGCAAACTCCACAAGTCTGGCAAGCTGAACTGACTCAGGTGTCAAAATGGGGTGGGGCCCGTACGGGCAATAAGAAAAATCTAGAGTGAGTTAACCTAAGACAGTCTGCAATCACGAATTCCCTTAAAGACAGTTCTGACATTCGCGCCCAGCGCCTTTGAACTTTCATGACAAGGCCGAGTAGTTCAAATCAGCAAAAATCGGGAAATTCTACTTTATTTTTCATAACAGTTTCTCTGAGATACGTCCACGCAGTCAGTCGCCAGATTTACCACCGAAGCGGTTATATTTACTTCAGAAGCGACGGAATGTATTGGCAAACTCCCATTGGAAATCAAGAGGGAAAGAAGTGAAAAGAAAGCCCAAAGGGCAATCTAGGTTTCTGGGGTGAGTGAAATTCTACACCTTCTACACATTCCGAACTGGGTTTGATACATGACTGGTGCAAAGGTGTTCAACACGTTTAATCGGGGATCAAAAGTATTTCGCAAGAGTTGAAATGAATTAACACTTCACATATTGCGCCTTTTACAACAAGCGTTAAGGACGCCTTAATAACATTAAATGTATGCACCACAGTTAAAGCTGTCCTTTTCGGCTTCTGAAGAAATGCCAAGGCGTTATGTACTGTTCGGTGGTGCATCACTGAAATGACACTTCACTCCACTACTGCGAAACTTTCGGCAACAACTCTTTAGGGTTCGCCTCTCTGTGTAAGACGCTAAGATCCTCTTATTCAGGGGGAATTAATAGGATACGATGGGTCCGGATAACATCCATCCTAGGATCTTCAAAAAATCTGCTGCTGGTCTGCGAAAGCCCATCTAGCTGCTCAATCAGACACTTCAGACTGGCATTCTCCCTAGTGCATGGAAAGGAGACACGATCACACCTACCATCAAGGCGAGCGATCAGGACCCTTTTGCAATTTACCGGTCAATCTCACTAGCTGCCCATCCAAGATGACGGAGCATTTGTTTGATCATTCCATCTTCAAATAATCCATACGGGATGTTCTTTCATCATCTGCCTAGCACGGCTAATCTTTCAGCCGGCCATGCGCAACGAACATGTTAATCTGCGCGGGTAGCTTGATGGAGGCTGAATACGATGGTCCCATCTCAGACGTTGTATTCTCTGATCTCGCCGAAGCTTTCGACTGCGGTTCACATGATCCTCTCGGGTATAACATGGAAGGTTACGGCGACCAAGGATGGGCACTTCATTGGATTATCTTCTATTTGATTAGAGAACTTTTAGAGTTGAAGTCGGTTCAGAAATTTCACGTCTCCCCTGACTATCGTAGATCACCTATAATAAGTCCAGAAGGTTAGAGCGGTGGGAGGAACAATTTGAGGGCCAATTTAACTAGCCTCCGGCTTCTCTACTATGTTGTCGCCACAAGCTAATAATATAACAACCCGGTCGGTGGAGGTGGAACCACCCACTGAGACTGAGGTCCACAATGGCATCTCGGCTCTCGAAAATAATAGGGCTGCTGGCCCAGACGATCTCGTGTCGACACTTTTTAAAGAAGGTGGAGAGGCGTTAGTAGACGCCTTGACTCAGTTGTTTCAAGTTGTGTGGACGACGGAGACAATCCCTCCGTGCTGGGGTCACTCGATGACAGTTCTTATATTCAAGAGAGGTATCGGGGGCCCTTGTGAAAACCATAGGGGAATCAGCTTGACCTCAGTCATTTCTAGGGTTCTGGCATCCATTGTACTTCATCGACTCACTGCAGTTCAGAAGGTAAACATGAGGGAAGAATAGACAGGATTGTGTTCTGGGCGGGGATGTATAGATCACATTTTTACTCTTCGTCAAATTCTCCAGCAGTGNGCGGGGATGTATAGATCACATTTTTACTCTTCGTCAAATTCTCCAGCAGTGTCATGTGCACCGCCGACCAACAGTCGTCGTGTTTCTTGACCATAAAGGTATGTTCGATTTGCTGGATCGATCTACACTTTTAGAGTCGCTCAAACGCAGGAATGTATCGACCAAGAATGTGAACACACTGTCGGCGCCTTATTCCGACACTTCAGCTCAGGTTAGGGTTTACGGTGAACTGTCTGACAGTTTCAGCACCAGGAGTGGCGTACACCAAGGCTGTCCACTCCCACCATTTTCGTTCAATTTCGTGATAGACGAAATAATGGAGGACTGTCTGCAGCACTCACAAGATGCCGGCGTGGACCTCATATCTGATGCAAGACTGGCTGATCTTGATTATGCTGATAACAAGGTACTGATGTTTGACACATTTCAAGCAGCACAAACAATGCTACATGCTATTTCGCGTTCTGCTAGGTATTTCGGAATGTGCTTTGCAGCTTCCAAGTGCAAAGTGTTTCCACAACATTGCTGTGATTACGTAGATTTAACATTAGATAATGAAGCCGTGGAGGTTGTTGACCGATTTGTCTACTTTGGTGGCCTCATCAGCAAAAGCAGAGGTATAAAGAGTGGAACAGGAGCGCGTGTCTGAGACTAGGGGAGTATTCACCGAATTACAGTATCTATGACGACAGAGGTATCTCTCTAATGCCCAACGCTCACGTATATAACGTGACAAAGTGTGGTGGATTGTCAAGCCGGAGGTGAGGGTGCTCCAAATCTCGGCGGAATACATCGACGGTGCAGCAAGGTACGTCAGAATGCCCATAGCGACCGGATAGGGGACAGCATGCGCGACCGGATGAGCCAGTGCTCAGCTGGATCGAACCAGCGGGCGGGGAATGGCAGGCAGAATGGGATGAAGAACCAGATCGGGGGCACGATTATTCTAACATCCGGGGGGAATATCTCGACGTGGCCGTAGAACACGGCCAGAGGACATAGTGGGTGGATTGCGGGCAGCACGAGAGATCGGACGATCTATCGCCAAACGAACGAGGAACCGCAGGTGAAAAACGCCCTGACAAGAGGCGTCGGACACACACAAACTGGGTTGAAGTGCGTACGACATGTGAGTGAAAATTCGGGGGTGTTTTGGTCCGGAATGATGACTCATGAACGTGAACGTGAGCGTGCGCGTAGCATGGAAACCAGCGTGTTGGACAATCAAAATTGTGCTTTATTGGACGCCTTTTTCGCTGCAAAAGGTCTGTGTTGCGTTACGACGGCGAACCTTGGCCGCTCAGGGTGGAAGACGTGAACCATCTTCAGGTAGCTGACCACCGATGTCTGCATTCACTCGTTCGTGTTGGGTGGCATCAGCGAGTAAACAACGAGGTTAGGAAGCGGGTATTCGGTACTGATTGGCAAAGGGGTTCTCTTGTTCAATCTTCACATTTGCACAGACTCAGATGGTTGTCATGCAATAAAGAGGCCAGCTCGTCATCTGCCACACCGAGCACTCTTTGCCGACGTTGCGGCTGACTGACGTAAGGCGCGAGGTGGACAGACGATGACCTGGTGTAGAGGGATGAAATCGTTCACGAAGGGATGGGTCACTGTAGATCGGATCTGCCTCTCGCGCTGGGGCTCTCGTGACTCACAGGGTCGGTGACTGAAGACGTTAGATGAGATGGCGGCCAACCGGGCTCAGCGGCGTTAATGTTGTCGTTGATTAGTCGAGTTGTCTGTGAAGCGAGTGCATTTGCTAACGCGGGGCGGTGAAATCCGTAAGGAAGCTGTCCTGCTACCGACGACTTACTTTCACTTGCAGCTTGGTTGTTTGTTTACAAGGCGTGGGCGCCTTGATGCTGAATGTCTAAATATAGACGTAGCTATTTTTGGTAATTAGGTCCCTTCCCACTCCTACAGCGTGTTGGACAATCAAAATTGTGCTTTATTGGACGCCTTTTTCGCTGCAAAAGGTCTGTGTTGCGTTACGACGGCGAACCTTGGCCGCTCAGGGTGGAAGACGTGAACCATCTTCAGGTAGCTGACCACCGATGTCTGCATTCACTCGTTCGTGTTGGGTGGCATCAGCGAGTAAACAACGAGGTTAGGAAGCGGGTATTCGGTACTGATTGGCAAAGGGGTTCTCTTGTTCAATCTTCACATTTGCACAGACTCAGATGGTTGTCATGCAATAAAGAGGCCAGCTCGTCATCTGCCACACCGAGCACTCTTTGCCGACGTTGCGGCTGACTGACGTAAGGCGCGAGGTGGACAGACGATGACCTGGTGTAGAGGGATGAAATCGTTCACGAAGGGATGGGTCACTGTAGATCGGATCTGCCTCTCGCGCTGGGGCTCTCGTGACTCACAGGGTCGGTGACTGAAGACGTTAGATGAGATGGCGGCCAACCGGGCTCAGCGGCGTTAATGTTGTCGTTGATTAGTCGAGTTGTCTGTGAAGCGAGTGCATTTGCTAACGCGGGGCGGTGAAATCCGTAAGGAAGCTGTCCTGCTACCGACGACTTACTTTCACTTGCAGCTTGGTTGTTTGTTTACAAGGCGTAGGCGCCTTGATGCTGAATGTCTAAATATAGACGTAGCTATTTTTGGTAATTAGGTCCCTTCCCACTCCTCCTCTGTTTTCTCTTCCTTTGTAGGGTTTGCTTTTCTTTTTCATCATGATTGTGTATCAGTTAAGCATCAGTGTGAATCACTGATGTATCGCTTTCTGGCTATAGGCCGGCAACTTTCTATTCTGTGCAAACGACCCAAAGATTTGTAACGTTTCTGTAGATTGATGTTGACGCTATTAGGTGCTGAGCAGACGATTGGACTAACCCATCAAATGGCAGTAAGTCTGTGTACGTCAATTAGTGAGGACTCTGCCAGTGCCCCTGTGATTCACAGTGCGCTCAGGAGAGCAGATA
Source organism: Paragonimus westermani (assembly GCA_008508345.1). Classification (NCBI taxonomy): domain Eukaryota; kingdom Metazoa; phylum Platyhelminthes; class Trematoda; order Plagiorchiida; family Troglotrematidae; genus Paragonimus; species Paragonimus westermani. The sequence continues at coordinate 79,818 of QNGE01002677.1, forward strand.
TTACGAAAATCGAACTGAGGGAGAGTTGGGTGTCTGGATGTCGTTCGATCTATCGTTCAACCATCATCACGAGCAGGCGCCGAAAACTGAGTTCCTAATTTCTGGGGATGATCAAGCGGGTCTTCCCTCGCATGGACAAGGAAGATTTTAAAACACCGTACGAGGTTTACGTAAGATCGCTGCTTGAATAATTTGAGCAGGTCGTGCACATAAGATCGAAGAATGATGTGCTTTCCAAAGGGCTGCAGCATGTGAAATTGCTGCTTCTTATCCACTTGAGTTTTGACGACAAAGTGGTGACCTAGTTCTCACACACATTTTCCTTAGCACAGATTTCATCGAACAGTCATGTATATTAGTGACTAATGGTGATCGACGAGGTCGCGACAGAAAGGCTTGTGAGTTCCGCCCCTCACCTGATATTCCTCAGACAACAATTTTCCCACAGGGTTATCACTTACTAGAACGACTTTCCGTCTGAGGTTGTTAGTTGGCCCTCTAGAGAGTTTTTAAAGCATTCCTAGATTTCAACGTATTTCAAACATTCATTTGGTGATTCTACTGTCATCGATACGAGGTGTAATCCTCAAGTGCGACATTACACTCTTTTTTCCAGTATTGTCTACAAAATCAACGGGAGCCAGCTTGACATCAAAACAGATAAATCGACTGGAACCGAGTGATCTTGGTATCCAGCTTGGAAAGTCAAGGAAGAAAACAAAAAGTGACAGACTCACAGTGATTATGTTCAGCCCAAAGCCTCCATCTCGGTGGCTACTGAATAAATCATGCCACCGATAACGGAAAGAAGGCCAATTCGCCCCTTCACTTTTTTCTAGAAGGTGCGTACAAGCGATGGTGAAAAAACATCACAAGTTGAAGCTACTTTTGACTTAACAATGATGGAGAAAGCGGTAGTCATAGCCGAAGACATGCGGGGCTAGTTAGCAAGTTTACATGTCACGAAGCAGGCTAACCATGGGCAGATCCAGAAGACGTATGCATCACCTTAATAATCACCGGCTCCTATGCATATTTAAGTTGTGCCGGATAGTATGAGTAACCGGACCCCATTCGAAGGGCGTATGAACGGAACCACCACCGATCAACGGTCCTCAATGAACTGCGAACTCCGTGTTTCACCCCGCTGCATCATGGGTTACGTTTCTTTTGAATCAAACGCTCCGAATGGGGACCATCAAACCAACCCCCTTCTTCTACATGGGCAACCCCACAAATATGAACTTCTGAAACTGTATTAATTGTGGATTTCGTCTTACAGTGCAATCATAGCTCACCAGCCGAGGTATCGGCGGTCGGCTTTGCTCCCGTGTCACACTTTGCCACACCAAACCAATTCGTCTCCTTTCCCTTTTGTTAAATAACTCCCCACTTGTTAATCCCCCTATCGTGTTTTTACACTCACACCACAGACTTATCTCACTTGCCACTCGCGACCAACTTCATAACCAGAGTGGTGGTGTGCCAAATACCAAGGTTCCCTTACCTGAAGGACAAAATCCCCCCACTCCCACATGAACACCATTTAAGCCTTGCCACCTTCAATGTCCGGATACTTATGTAAGTAGGTCAGTAGGTAGCTCTTGTGCGTATTTTGGAGACCCTCCCTATCAAACTCCGTCGTCTTATTGAGACACGACTTCAGGACTCTAGATCAGTGCTACACCCTCCATCTCCGTCATCCGTCTCATTACGCGCGTACAATGTGTCTTGTCTGGAGACCTTGCGGCTCAAACAACCAACCAAACCGATGCTGCAATTGCCCTAGACGCATATGCAGAGAAGGCGCCCACCACAAACGTTGCACAAGCTCACTAACCGTTTGCTTGCGATAGGGCGCACGGACATTGTGGTACTAGCTGGAGAATTGAACGCTCGTGTAAGGATGCTAAGCCCTGACGGGCATGACCCAGGTGACCCACATTCTTACGACACTCGTCGAACAGACGATGATGAACGTTTGTTGCATCCTTGTGTTGGCCACATTTTGTTCCTGGCAAGTATCAATTTTTGACGTTCCAGCCGTCATTATGTCGCCTGGTAACCTTCGTCGCCGGGTCAGTCGTGTACCCCGATTGACCACATGGCCATCAACTGTCAGTGACGTGGCTGCTTTCAATCTGGAGCACCTGAGTGGATTCCGATCATGCCTTGATGTGTGCCATGTTCGCTCTGAGGTTTAGTACGGAACCACTTTGTCGTCAACCCCGAATTTGAGTTTCAAAAGTAGCAGGGATACAAGCCATGTATACTTACCGGTGTGTGCTTGCCTCTAGTCTAGGTCTGCATTCAACAGATGACACTGAAGTACACTGGGTGCATATAAAAATAATGGGATGCATAATTGCGACACCGTGTCATTTGATACTACTGTTCGTTCAGCAAACAAATAGAGTTTCTGTGTTATCACTCGAACTGTCTGGCGCTTGCCGGGATATTCTGTCTACCAGCGAGTAGACTTCATCCCACAGGGCTATTCGCTTTGTACTCCGAAAGCAAAGCCTTATGGACACTGCGCGCCATCGAGATGAAACGAGTCGCTCCTACCGGGAACTCTCGAAAACTCTTTCATCCCGTCCGAGTGACTGGTATCAGGAAACCAGGTGCGTGTGAGGTATTTGGTGAGGCCAAGTGTATTATGCTACTGTATGGGCGATCCTATCTTACGGTTCCGAAACCTGGTGTATTGACGTCGAGGATGCTCACAGAGTATCCGTTTTCGGCCATCAGTGTCTGCGAGGCAGTAGCGGTATGTGGTGGGACTACCGCGGCAGCAGCGGTGAAATTCGTCGACGTGTCTTTGGAACGGATGAACTTCGTCGATCCTTGAGTATACTAGTCCCGTCTCACTGGCTTCGTTGGTTTGATCACAATTTACGAATGCTGACTCACCACTGGCCACACCATGCATTGTTTGTGAGCGATGGGTTAGATTGAGAGCAGCAGCCTGGTGGTTAGCACATGACTTGGGTTCAGGGCACGAAGGAACTCACTGCGAAACTTGCTTCAGTAACGCACTCCTGGCTTGCTGGCTGTGGTCCAAAGAACACTGGATAGCACTGATCGTGATATAACGAACTGGATAAGTCAATAGCGCTCATGTTGCGAATTTCTGGGTGGATCGTGTATATTTTCCTTTGTCTCTCCACACTTCCGTTGGCCTACCTAATGCGTTACTTATGTTCTTCACATATTGGGAAGCGTTTGCACTTTGTGTGGTCCTGGCACGTTTATATATATATATAATCAATTAATATCTGAACACTATATAAGTTAAGCGCTAAGGACGCTTGAGTACGACCTGGTTATCGGTCTACCCACAAAAGACAATTTCGTAGATATATTGAAGGCAGTAGATTATTGAGACAGTGGCCGATCTTCTGAAAGTTTGAACATGTTAAATGAGAACCTACAAAGGTTTCAGGACTCGAGTCACCAAGAGTTTGACAGTTCTTAAGAAAAGAACACTCACAGAAGAGCAAGCTGGATACCTTAAATCTATCGAGGGACCGTTGCAACGACTATACGGGCTACCAAAGATACAGAAGAACCAAGTACGACTGAGACTTACCGTTAATTTCATGACGGCGCCGAACTGCTAATTGGCGAAGTTCGCCCATTGTATTCTTTGTCCATGTCTACCTCACGACAGTCATGACGCAAACAGCTCGGTTGATTTACTTAGACAGATTTAGGACCTGAGGTTGCGAAAACACGATTCACTGGTTTCCTTCGATGATACATCGTCTTTCACTAACATACCGAAGAAAACTGCGATAGAAGGTCTTAAGCCCGTGATAATTGAGGATGACAGCCACCGCCGCAAGACGAATCTATCCTCAGAAGAACCAATTCAGTTAGTGGAGTTCTGCGCAGAGATTTACCCAGAATTTGACGGCCGGGCCCACCTGTAGGAGAGAGGCACAGCAATTGGTTCACCTATATTGGGGTCGCTTGTAGAAATGGTAATGAAGCAGTTTGAGTCCGAAACCCTTCTGACATTCAAATCCAGTGTGGCTTTGGTATGTGGATGACAAGTTTCTTGTTTTAGTTCGGACTTAGTTTGACTAGTTTCACAGTTGCTTGAATACCATAATGAGTGGAGTAGTCTTTACACGTGACAAAAATAACGTTTGGTGTCCCTCAATGTATCGGCTATAAGAAGCCTGGATGGTAAATTTGAAACCACTGTCTATCGTAAACCGACACTACTTGTAGCTACCCTCTGGTTCGACAACAACCATCCAAGTTAACTTAAAAGCTGCGTGCAAACATTATTTCGACATGTATGCACGCGCTGTAGCTCATCCGAACTCAGAAGACAACATATGTTCAAACTGTTCTTTTCAATGGGTACTCCAGTAGTTTCATAACAGCATTCACCGGAGGGTCCACAAGAATTGAACATGCAGAACCCAAATGGTGAATGGCAGTGCAGTATACTCACAGCAAAACTGACGTAGCACAAAAGTTGCTCCAAACGTTGGACATCCAAATATCCCACAAGTCAAACTCAACATTCCGTTGACCTTTGATAATTGCTAATGAATGTGTAGAGCCGCACGAACAATCCGGCGCGGTCTACACGATTCCACTTCTCAAGTATGACTACCAGTATGTGAGAAACAGGCAAACAGCGATGCACACGTGTTTGAATACAAATTGGCGATGCGATGGGCCAAACTTCGATGACAACCGTGATACCACTGCGCGGACACAGGTCACGAGGTCAACATGGATCATACGGAAGTGGTCGCGGGGGCAAAAATGAAAGGGCAACGGCTTTTGCTTGAACCTCTCTATCCATGGAATTCGTTCAGTCTACAGGTAGATATAGACAACCGAAAAAAAGACGAGCGAAGACAGACCAACAGGCGAAAATGGTGGGTGGCAGGTATCTCATTCCGACACATTTGTTTGTTTGATAACGGATCCCAGTATGGATTTGAGACGTTACGATAAGTCGCTCACTACTCAGTGCGCCCCTGTTAATCAACCACTATTCTTACCGCTATTGCCATTATCACATATGTATATAAGACCACGGACTCAGATGACGCATCCGGCAATTCCGAGACCACTTGTCAATGCCTTAGCTGGGTCCTATGGCTAGGTTATTTACTAAATCGCTTGGTGAATTCAAACTACCCGCGGACCGGAAATAGACTGTTGGCATATTGACTCACAAAGGTAGCAGAGCAGACGAAACCTTGAATTGTAGGACTGAATTCTTATGCCAACTATCTTAAAGGTAACAAAGAATCTCGAGGAATAAAATAACAATCCATCAGTAGATAAGCGACAGTGATACTACAGCAACATGGCTTTGTAAGTAAGCTATCTCACCTTTCAACTTTACTGGCTTTCTTGAATGAAATCACTTTACTGCTTGACGATGGAGAATATGCTGAGGTCTGTTACTTACACAACAAAAAAGATTGAGTAAGCAAACCAGACTTTTAATGTTGAAACCGAGGACCTTTAAGCACCTCCCGGAAGCTTTGAACAAGTGGAAGTGCTCCTGAAGGATAGTGTCTAGGTACAAGCGGAGAACTCTGAAGCGTATACTGTACAAGACACCAATGGCATTCCATGTGGGTCAGTTCTCGATCACTTGCTGCTATTCTTAAATATTAACCATTTTGCGAAGAGAGGTAGTTCTTGTTACATATTTGAAGATGATACGAAACATACTGGATGTTGAAACATGCCCTCTGGACCTTTAGGAGAAACTCACCAATGGAATATCGATCGGGGGCTCCTGTTGAATGCTGCGAACTATAGACAATGGGCTGAAACTAAAGACTGGCCTAAAAAACCAGAGAAACGCGTTACTCAGAGAGCTGCCAAGTTGAGAGTAAAATTTAGGTTACCGGGGGCTTCATGGTGCCCACCCAATGCCTGTTTGCAACTTAGAAGGCAAAATGGGTGCTCTACTAGCTTTTCTATCATTTGTTTAGTTGTATACTTCCTCCTAAGCTATATTTCCAACGTCATAGCCAGCCAGTTCGTTGTCACTAAAGGGCTTGAAGGAGATTACGGCGGCACTAGCATAAGCTTTGATTCTACATACTAGCCTGTAGATAAACCCGGTGCCATTTCTCATAATCACTTAAACCCCCGATACACACCTGTCTTGCCAACCTTCAAGAGAATGTTTACATAGTTTTAATGGGGAGCGGATCATAAGTATTTTCGTCGCTCCGATTGATAAACCTTGTGTTTCATCCTGTAGCGACCTCTTAGAATGGTTCAATTTTTTGTTGTCAAATTTGACATTTCCTGACAAGGCATATTTGTTTAGTCCAACTATATACTTTGTTTACGCTAACTGGAACTACCTCATTTTTCCGTTCCGCGCGCAACACACAGGATGCTTGAAGGCTGTACAGTTACTCTTTTGTCGGTCGTGGCAAAAAACAGTACTGCGCCGCCTTTGTCTTCTGAATTATTGCCATTGGTTAACTCACCAAACCCGGAGTGAAATTTTGTGGGAGAGTCACGCACAACACCGCCATCCTCGACGGTGAATCAATAGTAAAGGGAAGGTTTGCCTTTTTATTTGTCGAAGCACAGTCCGATCCTCGGTGTCCGTTAACGCACGAAAGTAGACACCAACTGGCTACTGGCCTCAAGCCTTGTGAACCGAACTGAACCGAAGGGGCATTGACTATATTCACATGGTCGTAATATATGAATGTAGTCACGGTGAGACTGGACCTTGACGTGGTGACAGCTTGCGCATCTCGATGACCTTTTGGGAGAAACTGCAGAGAGTTACTTATACCAGGCAGGCTAATATGTAGAGGTCTGGCAAACCAGTCTCCTGGTCCTCCAACTGGGGGTTGGAATGATGGTTGGCATCTCTTCCCGAAAAACGTATCATTTCTGGTACACCACCACCAACCCGCTGCCTTGCAGTGTAGACCATTGAGCCAAAGGCCTTGGTTGAGAACCCCAATCATTTTCTAGTCTAAGTCTGGGCGTCCTGGCAGTATCTCAGCCCACACAACCATGAATCCTCACAGCAATAATTCCGATGATGTGTAGTAAATTGATTCAAGAGCACGAGGCCGTTTACATTACCGTGGACTCAGTATAAATGTACATCGACTACAACAGCCTATTAGGTCCCTTACATTGCTTACGTTATGCACTATTTTACCACGTCCACATATAGTTCAATTCTGTGAGGACATTTCCCTAGCAATGCTGGGTTTTTTTACTGCTCCACATACACTTGGTGTTATTAAAGTGTTTATTAGGGCCTATTTTGAAGGTAGTAACTAGTTTCTAGTAACCTCGGGCAATATGCACGATCCCTGAATATGTGTGCTCAATGTTCAACGGACCCTGTAATGGACCACGTGATTGAAGCCTACGTCGACTACGTCTAAACATAATGATGTGCAGTTCTTGAATCAAGCAATGTAAACTGCTCAGTAAACTGTTGCGGTCGATGCACAATCACTTTAAGCTTGTGGACGTATGGGTAACCTCACAATTTGGGCAGCTTATTGCGACGAAGGACGTTACCGTAATCATGCCGTAAACAGATGATACGCAGTGCTAAATCAGATAAGTCTCAGGCAAATGCACACAACCTGTTCATTTAGCTATAAAGACATGTATATCGAGGTACAACACATCAACGTACACAGATCTGCCACAACCGCCGAAGAAACCAAGGTCACGCTCCTACGGGAGTACCGGAATCGATGCCCCGATTCTATTGGTTATTTTAATCGGTCATATGTAGTTCAAATCCAATGGTCATTGGTCATTGATAGGTTGGCAGAGGAGTGGAACAGTGGGTCATTGGGTTGGAGACGGAAGTAGAAAGCAGGGGCTTCTGAGAGTACCGTGTGCCAGTGCACACAATCTCGAATACCTTCGCAATGGGCTGAAACAGGATAGCTGATGGGTGGGTAACTGGGAATTTAGTTCAACTGTTCTCACCGTAATTATCCACTCATATTTTTGCCCTAGTGGTGCCTTGTGTATCATGAATGACGCACGATTACTGTCTTCCGTCATGGAATACCGTAAAAAATCTGCTAGGTGTCGAGCTATTTGCGTTAAATAGTAGGTTTTTCAACTTCGTAGTGTTTATTTTTCCTGAAGTATTGAAAACTAGCTGTTTTAGGTTATATCTTGCTTGTTCCTATCGACAGTGACACGTGTTGGGTTGAGAAGCACTGGGACTCAGCAGAAACCAACTAATGCAGTGAGTATCTGCGGTCCGTACGGGTGCAAAATATCCACACATGAACGGCATGCATTGCTTTCGGTGCCAGAAGTGTTATGAATTCAAATGCGCTGGCCTTAACGAACATTAATGCAAGCAGCTTGACTCCAAACCTCTGAATTTTATCTGCGGGAGCTGCAGGTTTGGCGGGATTCAAGGCGCTGCTTTACCGTGGGCTGGTCACTTACGCATCGCGGAAAGCGATACGATGCAGAAAACCTGACCGCAAAGGTACGGCTCTCCATAGCTCTGTATCTCATATTTCTTTCATAAGGAGCAGGATGGAGAAGTAACAGAGGACCCTGACTAAAATGAACTTTGAGCTGTGGTTTTTAAATGGGTATATAGAGTTTGTCCTCTTTGGTTTTACAATTACCAAGACGGCGGCTGCCCTGCCAACTGCACACAGAGGAGGTAGCATTAAAAATGTAAGGAAGTTGTCGAAGAAGGAAAGGCTGTTTTATGAGGCCGTGTTACCACAAGATCTTCAAGTGAGCCATCAAAATCAATCTTGGAAATTCCGTTCCCCTGGAACGTCATAAACCTCGTAATCGCGAGCAGGTTGCTCGCTAAGGCAGCCAAAACGTTATTTGGTTTTTGGTACACTTGCCAGACACGCTTAGTCCCTAGACAGCAGTCTGATGAAACGTGAACAGCTGACTACTGCTGAGTCACAAATCATGGCAGACCGAAAACTACTACTGCAGACCAAGGTCGTAGTTCCTATTCTTGAATTGTCCGCTGAGACTCCGTTGCCTGTAGCAGAATGCGGGGGCACCATTTTTGTAGTCACTTCAACGGTCGACATCACAAGCACAAGCACCGAGATCGCAAAAGCCATGTTCTCAGTAACCTGCACCAAAACCTACCAAACGGGCCCGTAGAAACTTCTTTCTGTCAAAAATTGGGAAGAAAAATGGCTTATTGAGGCTGTCTCCTGTGATTCAAAGAGCAATTCTCTGACCCGGCGCCATAACACCGCTCACATTGCCATCGCTAAAAGTGCACACCCTGTCGAAGGACTATTTACATTTTCCGTGGATGGAAGTTTCCAGACACTCTCCAAAAAGGCCGAGTTCAAAAGCAGCACAAAGATCGGAAATTACGACACCATGAATGCTGTCAAGCTTCTCGTAGTGTCGCTGACGAACACACGAGTGGTGATGTTGCTCTTACAGAATCAAAGGAGGGCTGTCGGAAATGTTCAGCAGACCAGAACGAAACCAACCCTACCACCTTCCTAAATTCTAGGCTCGCCTTCCCATACTGCTCCTAGCAATCTCCCCTCTCGTCCCGCGAAATCCAGCGGGGAATTAAGTTTTAGGTGTCTGTGTATTAACTGAGTCTGTAAATTAATTTACTGGAAATCAGACATTTAGGTCACGACGTCCAACCCCATATGTTCACTTTCACCGAGACTGGCCTTACATGCGATGTCATTGACAATGAACTGAGGGTCCCTGGGTATTCATTTTACCAGGCTGACTCCGCCCGAGAGAGAATGGGGGGTTTCGGCATTTCTCTTCAGTAATACCTCCCTACACCCGGGTATATCGAGGGATTCCAGTCCTCTGATAAATGTGACTCTCTATGGATTTAACTAGCATTGCGCGTCGAAAACTCACTTCCGATGAGGGTTTCTTTATCGATCCCCGCATCCGTTGTCTCCAACAACGACAGCCTTCCCGTAAACCTGGACAAACTCCTGGTGTTGTGAATCCAGAAGGCGGACAACACAAAGGTTACTTTATAGGAGAAACCAACACACTACTTAAGCGTCTGAGCACGACTAGAAACGGAAACACTCATTTGCACACCATACTCTTCTGAGGATACTCCAGTCGCTTTAGACACCATGTATCAGTTCCGTCGTGTAGCGAAAGCCATTATATGTCATTCTGCCCTCCAACGATCCATCCCGTATCTCTGCCGTATTTATCACGCGATTATCTCGATCCGCGATCATCTCGATCCTTGCTGCTACTGAATAGTGGTGTGAGTAGTATGGTGCGACCGTATCTCCTCACTACACTAGGACTAGAGAGCTTCTTTCATCTTCTTACTGTGGGCGACTCAAATACACTCAAGATAAACTGGGCGTCGGTTTCTCACCAGGACTGTGAAGGTGGATTCTCAACTCCCTTACCAACGCTGACACGACGGAAAGCGCAGGCACTGCGTTTCGGCGCCCCGACGTGCCGTCGTCCTGGTTAGATTTTCTATCTGTTCAATCTGGTCTTTAGTAATAAGAGCTACCGACCAGGCGGGGAGGTCATCAAGCCTCCACTTAGACAAGAAGACCATTGTCCACTCACATTTGATCCTATCTGCTACTGGTAACAACAACCAGCAAGCTGTATTTGACGGCCCGCAAAGCTACCTGAGTTCACTTCATCCTGATAACGATTCCGTAGGCCAGAACTATCGCGAGTTTCGAGACGCTATTCGGCAGGCGGAAGGCTTATTTGTAACGCACAAACTGTGCACTTTCTCTTTCCGGCCACCCCTTCCGCGCAGGATAAGTCGTCTCATCGATGGCTGTCCCCAGTTATTTGTCAAACACAAACCTGCGGGGAACTCGGATGACCTAGGCGCGTTCCACATTGTGCGAAACAGGTGCATGCGGGACATCCGTGAACATACCACACTCGTGTAGGAAAAGGTCTTCCCTAGAGCCCTTCGGGAAAAAATCATAACTAAGCAGATGTGACAACTAAGAAAAACTGAACCCTCAAACTTTTCCTCGCGATAGCCCAAAGGGGCGACTTTGTCCGACTTCTCATTTGTGACCGAGTAATTCAGGCAATATTACTCGGCTGTCTATGACGTCGTACGCCGAACTGGCATCTTATCCTACTGCTGCGGATCTTCCAGCGACCAACTGTTACCGTTGAATTTTATGTAGTAGATGATGACCTTTTGTTCAAGGTTAGTTCATACACTTCAGTGGGTTTTGACGAGGTTCATTCCATAATTCCCAAAGAAGCAGCTGCCAGTCTGAGAAGACCCCTTTATCGAGTGTTCAAAGAGACACTCCACACTGAAATTCTGTCTAGTGTATGAGAATAGGCGACGGTCACACCCACCCACAACGTGGGTCGCCGGCACTCTCCGGGTAGCCATCGGTCAATCAGCCCTACTAGCATACCGCACAAGATAATGGAGAGCTTATTGAAGCGTGCCACCCTCAATCACTTCTAACTGAACCGTCTTTCTCCCCTACCCGACAAGGTTTCCTTCTTAACTGACAGTGCATAACAAGTAGGTCTATTTTCATGTATGGTCTTACGGAGGCCGAAAACGATGGCAGCATACAAGGTGCTATCTTCTTTGATTTCGCTAAGGCTTTTAACCGTGCATCACACCGCCTCCTAAAACACAAACCGCCTGCTTAGGGTACTCAGGGGGAGGTTCTTCGCTGGAAGGCTTCTTTTCTTGATGAAAACTCTCGGAGTTGAGACCGAATCAGACCTTTCCTCTCTCTCTTTCACTTCTGCAGAAGTTCCTCAAGAGTCAATGGTAGGTGCTCCGGCATTCCTGATTTACACCAGCGTCATTTCTGACAGTTTCCAGCAACGACGTTCTGTGCGCTGACGACCTAAAAATCTGGAATGCTTCTAATTCCAGTGCAGTACACATGGATCTTGACGCGGTTAAGCGCTAGTCAAACGATTGCATTCCCTCACTAAATGGTAGTAGGCTTACTGACGTGCAACTAGGTGGAGATTCTGGCGATGCCTTCGTGATCCATAGTGCATTCAACAGGGAAGGTATCGTAAATATCGGTCTGAAGAAAGATCTAACCATCTGGCTGTCGTCTGTCTCACTCTTCGCGTGTCACCATGAGATGGCGGCAAGAAAGAAATTTCTGCTCTTAGGACGGTTAGGCGCACCTTTTCTAGCACGAATAAGAAAGCGTTTCGAACACCTCACAGGATTTATATGATCTCTCCTCGAACAAAACAATCAAGCTGCGGCCTACGGAAAGACACATTAGCGCACACGCATCAGTACGCGGTTACCAAACTAGTCATGGGCCTAAGAAATCTCGCGTACGAGTCTCGACTCGAAACTCTCAATTTGCATTCACTTGAATTTCGACGACTGCGCGGTGATTTGATTCTCATACACTTCTCCTCTACAGTAGGCCTTGTAGGACCGTTCTCAACTGTAGCGAATAATGATGGACGACGAGGACACAACAGGAAGGTTTTCACGCTTTGTCCTCGGACCTTCTTTACGCGACAGTTCCCTTCTTGGACAGTCATTAGAGTTTGGAACAGCCCCACTTCTGTAGTCTCCAGCAGAGCTTCTACGGGTCACAGTAAAGCGCTGGTTGATTTTCAGTAGCCTTAAAATTCATTCTACGAACGATCTTACTCTGTTCTTGGTATTTATTGCAATGCAAAAGAGCAGTGCTACACCCTGTTATCATTGATTGTCTTTTTGATCAGCAGATGCTGGCTTGACACTGAGCAAGAAAAACCGATTGGATTCGGGAGCCTTGGGCCTCTGCCTCGAACTCTTGTGTCAGCCGTTTAAGTAGCTGAAACAGGGGCGAACGCACAGCATCTGATACAGCTTAATAAGCGATGATTCAAGCGAGCCTTGAAAATTTCTATGGGTCAGTTGCAAAAAAGACATAGATAACTGTCAGGCTTGCATCGAAATCTGCTATGTTAGACTCCAGTTTATGTTATTAACCCCTCAGTGTGGCGCCATTTTATCCTTTGAATGTCATTTGGCATGGATGAGACTGTACCATTAAGCAAGTTGGCACAGTCACCTCTAGGCTGATAATGCTGTGAAGAATACACTTCAGAGGTACCAGTCTTTCTTCATACGGTTTTCAGAACCTGAACTGTCTCAGTGGTATAATGTTGCAGTTTCAAAAACCATCTAGTTCTCTTGGAGATGTGGTGGCCGGGCCACAGGTCCTTTTGCAAGGTGCGATCAAACGAAGTTGTTATAATGGAAGGTATGTACTGTCGGAGAATCTCATCATTATCCCATGTAGATAGCCTCAGAAAAATGTATGGGAAATTTTGTCAGAATGGGGAGAGATGGGGAAGCATATGTAATGGACAAGTGGACATTCCCTCGACCATCGTCCACTAACGGATTCAAACGCTTCTCCTGAAGAGCAGTCGAAACGTAGTCCAATCAAGCGTCGAACTAAAAGAACCCGTTGGGGTTTGGAAACAAACCGGATATTTCCAGCAACGTTGGGAAATATGATGAGCAGTGAGTTCCAGCCCAATGTGGGACCAACGATAGCAACCAAAAGAAGGAAGAAGAGAAGCGCGAGGTAGGCCCCAGCCCAATCAGCGGCACTCAACACCGAGCCAGGTGCATGGAAACTTCCAGCGCGTTCAAAAAAGCTCAATAAACCTCAGGTTACACGGCTCTGATGTTGTTAGGTCCGTTTTCAACGATATCGTCCTCAGACAGGTAGAGCTTGAAAATGTACGTGACGTTAGTTATTGTCAGAAAAGTTTCTAAGCTCCGTTTGAATTGATGTATATTCTTACTGGCTCTACTTGCATACGGGAGTTTGTTCCAAATGTAGAAATATTATGTTAGGAAAAAATTTCAGCGCATTTCCCCCCAGGATTTAGAAGCTGCTGAAGTGATATCCTCTTTCCTGAGGTTAAAATTAAACCTATTTTGTAAGCGAATCGTGAAGCTGACGGTGGATTTATTGCCACAGACCAAAATATACATGAGCGCAAAGTTAGACTGGTGTTGCCGTAACCGAAGATGATCGAGTACAAGCGTCTGGTAGCGTTCAATGTAGCTCAGAGAAGATTGATAACTAAATGAAATTTTCGTGAGTGCACGTTGGAGACTTTCCAGAGTTAGCATGCCAGATTTTAAGCAGCGCATACCTGAGTCACACACTGGGTAGGCGGTTGATATGCTGTGACCTTCCAGCTTTATTGAGCCATCTGGTACGTGACAACCATGCACAACGATAGCGGGCTTGTTGGCCGAAAGTTTCATTAGCCAAGTTTGACACTAAGTCTTTAATGTCAAGAAGTCCCTCTGTATACTTTCTGAACATGAAATGGGATCAGTGAAATAAAATAACAAGGCCATTCTACGGAACAATAGAATCGCTCATAGCATCAGCAGCACGTCAAATTTTGGCGTTGCTGGTAGACAGTAATAACGGAGGGGTGGCTGAAAGAGGGAGACAAAGACGGCAGCTGGCCAGTGGTAAATCTTGTGGCACCTCGCTGAACCTGGACTGACAGGTAGGGAATGCACCAATTACGTGCACTCTATACAGTGATTGACAAAATATGACTCAAACCACTGTTCTGTACCCCATATTGGGAATACCCACCGATTAACACAGCGCGGTCGGCGTAGTTGAATGCCTCTGCAGGATCCGATAATGCAGCATTGATATCAGTGTTTCAATTAGCTGCTTTGGTCCATTGGCCAGTAGCTATCAGTAGGTTTTGGGTACAGAAAAGATTCTTGCAAGAAAGATGCGGTAGGTTGGAGAGGTCTTGAGAGGTAGGGTACTTATAAAACGAGTCATATACGAACCCCCTTAAAAATGTCGGGGCGCTCAATAGCAGGGCCGTTGGTTTACAATCATAGAGAAGAATAAACTTATCACTGTTGAAAGCAGGTGTGATGCTTACGAGTTCCCAGTTGCTGGATACAGTTCCATGGGAGCTGCGTGAGCAATGAGCCAAGTGAAAAAGCTGTTCAGCCGCTTCATAAAGGCCTTAACGGGTGCATCGTCAATGCCGGGAGAGCAATCTGCAAGGCCTCCACTGCAACTCCACTGTTGAGGAGGCAATTAACGTGTGAGTACCATCGATTCCATAATCAATACAAACTTAAGGACCTGAAGGCGGTTACTTAAAACTGCGGCCGTGAAACACAGCGAGGATATCAGCTGCTTCGGTATGAAAGCTAGTAGGGTTTTATGGGTCCAAGAATTGAGAAACCATTGCTGTCGCCCTGCTATTTGACCCTACACACCATTCGGCCAACAGAGATTTTATTCGAATACGAATACTTCTGTCCACTGACGCTTTGACTGAGTACCCACTGTGCTTCCGGGGCATCACATTTATTTAGTGCATTAACCTCTCATTGGCCGACCTCTTGCAACTCGATTTCTCCCGCGTGCTGCCACCGCTTGCTCAGCTGTCGCAATGGAGCTACGAGACCACACAGCAAATCCTCGGTAGTGTGCTCCTCGTCAGCCTCAACCGTTCCATCCATAGACAGCGGAGACAACTTGCGATGTGCCTTGACACACTTAAAGTTAAGTGTGCCTCCGAGTGTCTTGATTGGCAGGCAGGAGTGACCCATGGCAGTCCGTTGTCTATCACGAAAACTTTCTTTGATAGTGGTTGTTTCTGAATCGCTGACAAGGAAAACGTAAGTTCCGGCAAAGCCTGTCAGAGCTCCCACACACCCCGGAACAAACCCAAGTCATACGCACTGGCTACCGCAGCTTTTAGTGGCACAGACTCCACTGTTACTGTACTAGAGTCACCGTGTAGTTTGATCTCTGGGGTTGTGCGACAAACGGTAACGCCGACCTCTGCAACTGTCTTCACCACACGGGTTTTATTCGACAGTCCGAAACCCTATGTGCTACACAAAGGCACGTGAAACACTAGCCCAGTCAGGACACGGTAGGCCACTTACTAGGTACGTCGAGCTTGATGAATCCAGGACATCCTTTAGGGCTCTGCGCACGTTCGCACAATGCAGATTTCATAAGACACTTCTTTGTGACCGCAAAATTCAAAGCAATTACCAGCTTCTGCCTTGTATCTCGCTTTCTGTTAACAACCACCACCATTGCGCGTGGCGGAAAGAACTCAGTTAGCTAGTCAAAAGTCTTCTCGCGCCCCCATGAGCTGATACAATCTGCTTTCTTAGCCCTTTCCGATTGTAGACTGGAGGATGCCACTTCGTGTTCTGTCCCAATGCGCTCAAGAAATTCGAATCAGCATAGTAATTCATCTGTTCGAGAGCGACGCTGTGATCTGCGACGCGTGGTTCGAAAAAGACCGGTCATTATCGCGTGCCGGTGCATTGTTACAGTAAATCCTGCCCTCGATGCCGCATGTTGTAATTAGAATTGAACTATACAGGATGGAGATCGAACGCATAGGAAGTGCAAAACACTGACAAGCACAATAACACAGAACGTATGTTGTAGAATCGTTTGCTGTTACTCGTACAGGCTATTAGCACGATGAAACGATTGCATAACGAGAGGAGACAAGATATATCGGTCATGTTCCTCACATGCCTATCCCATTTTTACTGTTTAGTCGCTTAAGTTAGCCTGATATTGGCTGCATTTCAACGTAATCAATTTCTTTGGACCCTTTTGGACGTAATCTATCAATAAAGGTGGGATGCCATATAGTAACACCCGCTAAGTCAGTCAACCTCCAGAAATTGCCGGTCGCCAAACGATAATCCTTGTACAAAAATGACATGACGATGGTGAGGAAAGGTGCAAAATCTTCACAGTGTTCTGCTAGCACCGTCTCCACTCGCGCTATTGCAGAAGAGACCAAAGCCTCCGTTAAAACGGCAATCTCAACAGCAAATCTTAGCACATCCCACGAAAGGAGCGACACCAAGTCATGTCCAGTTTCCATCGCCATTGTATTTGTGGATCAAGCTGGAAAAATAACGGAATTAGAAGTTGGAATGACGACATTGCGCGGTAAAGGCGGGGGGCCTACCGAAATTTTGCACAAGCTAGATACGATATTGAACATTGCAAATGCCTCAAGTAACGTCCACCATCAGACTATCCGTAGTGATGAGGACCTTATAGACGCTGGGACGTCTATTGACATAATAGCTGTGAAATTGTACAAGCGGTTACGCTGTGCCAACAATGTGGTGGTGTTTAACCTACCGGATGATATACCCCTGTTGTCCGTGAAGAGGGTCTTACTTAAAGCTAGTAGGACGGGAGGTCGAGAGTGCTATTGCCTGGGACTTCGCGGAAATGTACAAAAGGAGCACATTCCATTGTCGCCACAGTTCACAAGTGAACTTGTAACGAACGAATTTGTCAAAAGACAAGAGCATATCAAGCGTGGCGCAGATTTTGAGTCCATAGAAGTGTTTGGTGACAAGACGCCATTCCAAATGGAAATATTACGACCTGATATTTCTCGAGAAAAGAACTTACGTAACACAGTCAATAATATCATTGATTTAACTGTAGATCTCGACTGCTCCATAAGTTCTCTGAATCAGCAAGTTGCAGCTGGAAACGCCATTGAATCACCGGTCCAGGCGCACACTGAAAAACAAACCACGTCTAGCTCTGATGACGCCAGGCGCGTTCAAGGTTCCGCGACGACACTCACGGTTACTGCCAACAACATATCCCCAACTCCCCAATGTCTCCTTCCGTCAAACGAGAACTTGACTCGGAAAAGCCCTAAACCTAAGGCATCCACAGTTACCCAGGGCACTGAGAGAAGCAGCTCAAATCTCCCCGGTAATGACGCGGCAGCACAAACAGGGTCATCCACTTTGCACCAGGAGCATTTCTCCCCGTTTTCTGGAGTAAATGTGAATATCAACGGCGAATCCAAACCACCTGAATAAGGCTCTAAATCAACAGTATGACTTGTACGGTGCTTGCCAGAGAATATTATTTCGGTTTTGCAGTATTGGGATAAAACAAAAGTATACTACAAGAGCCATGAATCTAGTTCTAAGAAACATATTTCAAGAAACAACGCTCCGCAGGCAAAATTGCACACTTTGCCTCTCACTGCTCTCAAGTCAACCTACTGCTGTACTAGGGGTCACCGTTAACATCCATTATCGAATAGCTCCGTAATAACTCATCCTCTTACCCAAAATATGGTTTCTACTGAGAACCAAGTTCTTAATGTGTATACCCCAGCAAGTACGTCGTCACCTGATTACGTTACCAACTCATCTCTCCGCCAGACCAGTCCTTTTTCGGTGCACCCCTCGATATTTCAACAACGGCCACCTGGTCACTCTCCTCAAGTCCCACACTGTCATCCCACCAGCACTTTTCATCTTGGAGTCAAAACTCTGCGACATCCACTCGAATGTGAGCGGAAATTTAGGTCATTCCTTAGATGAGGCCTTGCTATTTGATATTTTGTAACCCATTACCCCATCCGTCATGAAGTTCTTCAGCTGCCTAAACACTGTATCTGGAAAAAAGAATTCCATTGATCTATTATTCATAAATGCGAGATCATCCGTAAGTAAGATGCACATTTTTAAACCATTCGACTTTATATTTCGTCCCTTATCACACTCATGACTGAAGCGAGGTGCTCCCATGATACTCCAGACTGATAGATGAACAAAATAGGATGTCATATGTTTCGTAAGGATCGTATTATAGGCAGGGGTGATGGATGCATTACTTACCTGAAACAGTAATTTTCCGCAGTAAGACAATGAGTCTAGTCCTCATAAAATACAAGACTCGTTATGGTTTATAGACTCTGTTGGGTCTCGTCAGCAACCTGTAGGATGCATCCGCAGACCACCTTATGCTGCGGGCAATGTTCTGACCAACCTTGTGAATATAATGGAACATGTGTCAAACATGCCTTGCAAACACAAATTAATTGGCGGGGGCTTTAACGTGCATAATATCTCCTGGACATCGTTCTCGGATCCAGCAAAGCAAGCCAATTTCATTTTATGCATTCAACTGAGTGGTTGGAAACAACGTGTCTTAACGCACACCAGACGGAAGCACATACTGAATATCACATTCATCATAGGTATTTCGTCTGTAGAAATATCTGTTCTACAACAGTGTCCATGCAGTAACCACAATGTCGTCGAATGTCTGTTTGATTTCAATATGGCTCCAAAACCGACAATTGTATTCTACCATCCCATCAAATTCATTGATTGGAATTTCTTCTTCCCCCTACCGAGATCTTTGAATTGGAATATCTTCTTTCTCATATCAGACCCAAGCGTAGCTTTTGAAGAATTTATCGGACGTCTAACTTTTTGTACCGGCGTTGTAGTTCCCATAAAAGTGAAACGCGTCTGCTTGTATGTAAAAGGGAACATCCTCACTGCAAAGGAGACTGATAGACTTAAAATGCTTAGGTCCAGATACGGAAGAACACTCTATTTCTTCTTGGTGATACAGATGAGGAAAACATTCGGACGCATAGAACGTCAGACGCAACTCTGCCATACAAACGAAGGGAAACTGGCGTTCCACAGTGAGCAGAGATGCACGAACCTAGTGCAATTGATGATACGGGGAAACTCCACGGGAGATTCTGCTCTTAAACTTATCACTCTTAAGGACAAAACGGTTGTTGGTCAGCCTATTGCAATGTGTGAAATCTTTAACGCAAACTTTTCTACTCCGTTTAGCGTGGAAAGCACCTCATCACCGTCGAAAACAGATGAAGTTTTGAGTAATTTTTTAATTGATGCTCGAAGTATCGGTTCACAGTTAGCTACCATTAAGCTATAAATACATCATGGACCAGATGATATCCCACCAATCGTCATCAGAAGAGGGGGCGATCATATACCCCTCATTTAGTCAGCTTATTCAACCTATCAGTTCTATGCACCACCTTCCCTCCTAAATGGGAAACGTCAATCACTATGCCTTGATACGAGAGTGGTCCAAGGCAGAACGCTAGTAACTATCGTCTCATCAACCACACGTAAATCTGCTCGAGAATGTTTGAACGGGTAATGCAGATGCAGATAGCTAAGTTCTTGAGGAAACAAAATCTTATAAATCTTTCACAGCACAGTTTCCTCAGTGAATGCTCCTGTATGACATGTCAACTGGAATTCTTAGACCATATATCGATGTCCGCCGACGCAGGAAACGCGGTACTTATCATACCCTTGGACATGAAAAAGACTTTTGATCGTGCGCTCATAAGCGCCTCTTGATCAAAATGGCATCGTTTGGCATAAGAAATTCAGTGTATAGCTGGTCTTCGTCATAACTTGAAGGCCTTACCCAAACAGCCGAAATAGGAGAGCACTGCTCAACACCAAGACCAGTAATTACTGAGGTTATCCAAGGAGGCATTCTGAGTCCGTTGCTCTCCTCAATGTACATAAGTGACTCGTGCGATGTTAATAGACATGGCAAGCCCTTTCCGTTTGTTGACAGTACCAAAATTGTCGAAACATTCCGCCGGCACAGTAACATCGATTCCTGCCCACAAAATATACGATAAGAACTAGCGTCACTGCAGCTGGGTGCGAAGAGTGGCTGATGACGTTCTCAGTGAGCAAGTCGAACACCATAACTTATGGGCGTAGATTATCCCATAGTGCCGTTTCACTAGATGGTCACACTATTGATGCAGCAAATTCGATCCAAGATCTAAGAATACGGCATTCAAACTTCCTCAATTTCCCCGAACAAGTATGTTTTCGGGTAGCAAAAACTAAAAAGACAATAAGCGGTATCAAGAAACGTTCAGTCCACCTGCTGCGAAGCTGACGTGTTACCAAATGTGTGCTCGGTCTCAACTCGGGTATTGCACGTTCATTTACTGCCACTGTAACAGGCAAGCCACACTTTCTGGATTTGTGTACCCGATACACACATAAACCCACTCTGTGCAACGTGAAGACACCGAGGAACAGCGTTCCTCAGAAGTAGGGGTTCCAGCGATAGTCCGGTAATAGGAGATAACAAAATCAAGCGCAGGCCAAAGGCCCAGTATGACATGCACACGGCTTACACAAACAAAAACCAAAATGGCATTGACTACACACTGCGTTTCACCATCTACGCAAGTCCGATAACCTCGTAACCTCGTAACATCGTAACCATCGTTCAAAGTTCTGTAGAACTTTGAACGATGGTTACGATGTTCTTCGTTCACTTACAGATAACGCCGTCAGAACATGGTATTGATCCACTTTGGTTACGTAGACTAGAGTTGAGCCTAACGCTCTTGTATAAACTTACACTTTCGGACACCATCATTACAGCGTTTGTCGTCCGCTTACAACACAACCCTCCATATAATCTAAGTAGTAAGGGTTTCGCCTTGCCAACCCAGATATCTCAGAAAAACATGCACACAAATTTCTTTATTGTAAAGTATCGCTAAATTTTGGAATGAACTTCCGAATGAATTCTGAACCAGTCACGACATTCAGCGTTTTGAAAAGGGTTTGGACAGCTACCTTGCGATACCAACCACAGTGTCTACCCTCAAATTCTCTGTATCCCCTGGCAAACTTTCCAAATGTGATCCGGGAAGCATTTAGCTTTCAGCTGCGTATAACGTAGATAACAACCCATGCTGTCTAACTCCCCCCGGAAACAGCCTGCTTGAAGCGGTTCGCTGTACCATTCACTCACAAAACCATTCAATAGCTGGTCTACTGCAAGATTGCTAAACCATTAACAGCTCAAAATTATTTTACTGATATGCGTTTAATCACGTAAACGCACTACCCAGGATGCTGGAGAATGTGAAAGTGGCGTTTATTAATAAATGCATCAGAATGACGTCATGGGAGCTTTATTTATCGCGTGTACATTTCACGGAGCCTTCCCACTCGTCGGTTCAGCATTCCGTTTGCTTGAATAGATCGCGAAAGCATGAAAATACGCCACATCAAACAGTTGACAAGGATATATATTTCAATAACCATAGCAAAAACAATAATAATATGGCGTAAATTTTTTGTCAAAAAATTTAGATGTAATCTCCCCACATTTTCTCATCCAACGTTTAAAATTGCGTTCTTTTTCTTGATCCCATTAATACCTATTGTGCAAAGAAATTTTCCACGATAGATAAACGCACCGAACTTTGTCTCGGTTGAACAATTCGTGAGTTTTTCACATTTTTGTCAGTTTCCAGCAATCGACGGCGTTCTACAATGGAATCTGCTGAATCCTTTGCTGGACTTTGGAGTTTCCCAACCTTCCTCGTCAATGTCGACTCATTTCAACATTTCCCGGACACTAGTTATATCTTGTAATGGCGAGACACTACAAAAATGCAGTTGGACGTTTATGAGAGTGAGTTCCCCTTCGTACACGAATAGGTGGAAAACCCGACGGAATGAATGTGATCTGAAGTTTAAGTAAAAGGTTACACATGGTAGTTCTGTACGGTCCATTCATGTTACGTTCCTGCATGTGCATACACGGTTGGCGGCATCCGATTCGGATTAGCCTGTCACAGTGACCGAAGCCAAAGGACGCCTGACACCTGCGCACCCTGGCTAGCCTGCCCAGACGTGCTTTGTCCATCCCTCATTGGTTTGTTGTTTATTTATCGATCCGCCCGCTGTAAACTCTGGTCATTGTTAGATGTAATGAACTTTCATGCTGGCTCGGTTTGTATACACAAGGTTCCTCTTGCATCACTTCAGTTCTCATTTAAGTGCGTGATGTAAACATAACAATTTGGCGACAGAGATGGCTGACAACACGTTCTCACTTCAACTCTTTCAGCAGCAGCAGCAACAGGCTTAGATTCAGCAGCAAACAGATTCAGCAGAATACTAAATTTCCAAGTTGACCATCACTCACATTTGATCGCAGCGCTCGCATTCAGATAGACTTTCCAGCCAGCCTCCTTCCGAAAGAAGCACTAGACTCGAGTTTCGCTCTCATTAGAGCACGTCAGTAGTGCATATCCTTGCCACGGCCGGGATTTGAACTCCGGCCATTCGAATCATTAGGCAACCGTGTTAACCACTGCGCCATTGACCTCACTAGGCGCGACCGAATTATCAAATCTGAACGCTCAACCACCCTCGCTTGTGAGCTACGACCGGGTTGCCCGATCGTCTCGAGAGGCGACACAGTTACTGCCTGTTAACTCCAATCGATAACCCCGCGATTAGAACTTCCGAGACAGGTTGAGATCACTGAACTCATTGAACCCGCAAGGCGATATTTTAAATTACTGATGATGAGTAGACGGGGATTTTGGTCGTGCCTAATGAGGTCAATGGCGCAGTGGTTAACACGGTTGCCTAATGATTCGAATGGCCGGAGTTCAAATCCCGGCCGTGGCAAGGATATGCACTACTGACGAGCTCTAATGAGAGCGAAACTCGAGTCTAGTGCTTCTTTCGGAAGGAGGCTGGCTGGAAAGTCTATCTGAATGCGAGCGCTGCGATCAAATGTGAGTGATG